>JAQGBU010001850.1:0-11277 GCA_034698605.1 Isotoma decorata | reverse complement strand
AATAAAAATTGAACACAGTACACTGAACGATGGAGATTTAAGTATGACAATTTATTGGTTGAAACGACTAGTTTCGGCGTAAAATACCTTCTTCAGGTTACCAATAATCTGTAAATTAATTAAGTTAAAAGACCATTTACAATTGAAATTCGATGTATACAACAATTATTTAGCAATTTAGAAATAGCAGACATGCTTACCAAAATTATTTAAGATGTTTCAAGATCAACGCAAATATATGAAACCAAAACGTCCACATAACCCCCATTACAAACAATCAAAATCAAAAACATCTTTCCGTTCTTTCAATCATCCGACTCCTCATCAAAATTTGAAATCCAATTCAAGACCAACCAAAGAAAAATTAGATATAATTTCTTGACCAACAGAATCTACAGATAAAACTCCACCACCTCAGAGAGCTAGTGCAAGGAAATTAAATCGACGTTTTGTAAATGTAAGAAAAATTTTTAATATTGATTTTGATATTTCTAAGAGAGAACATTCATTTCTTTACTCATTATACTGCAATGTAAAATCCAGTCCTGACACAATCCACAACCTCGTTCCAACACTTTCAATTCCCTTTTATGTGCATGCTTTACTATTTTTGGGTCTCAAATTTTGTTATAATATGAAACCCAATTTAAATATCATAAGAGAGAGTTTGAAAGAAGGGATGCGGAAAATAGGATGGTATGCATTTTTTAAACTTTTAAATAAAAAATCAGACCTCTCTGAATTCGATCAAGTACGAATTAAATATAGGAAATTAACCAATGGTAACTTTAAAACCCACTCAGAACTAGAATCACAGATCTTTAATCATAATAATGCAATTCGGGTTTTAAATTCTAAAATCAACTCTCATACAACTTCTGCTCAAACAGTTATTCAGAAATTATTGCGTAAACTAGAAGTTTTTATAAAACAGCATGATATCATCATTCAACCTTCCGATAAAAATGCGGGTATCACTATAATGAATCGTAGTGATTACAATACCGAAATTTTACGACAGTTGAATGACGAATCGACTTATTTGCCTTCTACAGAAATACAATTCAATATGGCCATGGATACTTTTATAGATAGAGTAAAATATTTTTCTTCTTTCATGCCCTCTTCGATTAAACTACGCAATTTTATACCATCTTCCTACAACCCTGCTAAATTTTACATTCTCCCTAAATTACATAAAGATTTTATTACTTTCCCAAAGGGTAGACCAATTTCAAGCACTAGGAATACAATCAATCAAGGTATAAGTATGCTAGTAGAAAAAATATTACAACCCATTACTCTAATGTTTCCCGAAATTATAATTGATACTCCACACCTTCTATTATTATTAGGAAATGTAAGACTTAACCCCAACAGAAAGTACATGCTATTAACCGCAGATATTAACTCTATGTATTTAGAATTGCCTATTAATACTTGTAAAAAGCATTGCATCTCAGAATTTTTAAAACATAAAGATAAATTTTCTAATCTACAAAGTTTTAACGGGCAACAGATAAAATCTCTTCTAGATTTAAGCTTGGACTTTAGTTATGTCCAATTTGATAATGAATTCTATTTGCAACATAAGGGAATTCAAATGGGCAATAACTGCAGTGTTTCAGTGGCCAATATTACAGCCTCATTAGAGTTGATGAACCTTTGGCAAAAAGAAATGGTTTTTCGAGCCAGATTTATTGACGATATTTTATGTATAGTTGATGTAACAGAAATTGTAGATTTTTCTACGTGGGTTAAGTCTACATTTTCTCATAATTTTTTAACATTTACCACCGACTATAGTGATACATCGGTTAATTTCCTTGACTTAACTATTACACTTGATAACAATAATAATATACAGACAACATTATTTAAAAAGCCCATGTCTCGACATGAGTTTGTCATGTATAAGTCATGCCATCCTAAACACCTTCTTAATTCTCTCCCATATGCCAGTGGATTACGGGTAATTCGTTGTTGCTCTAATACTGATGATAGAGACAAAGAACTGCATTTACTTTTTGACAAATTTTTGAGACGTGGATACCCTACCAATATTTTAAACACTTGAATGTTAAAATTAAAATCCCTAGATAGATCAGTAGTTCTTAAACCAAAAGGCTCTTTATTGTTACATAGTTTAAGGTATCACCACCCAAATTTATTTGGCTGATATACATCGCACAACAAATCTAATATATGCTTGGCATAGTTCGTTCCAATTAAACTGCGACATATTCTAACATTTTTTGTAAATTTTGGCCGCTTACCGCTTTTCGTCACATTTAAAGTTTTTGATTTGAATAAGAATTCATCATTTCCAAAATCCTGTTCATGATTAGCCACTTTCTGATTGGTCATTTTAGATGAAAATGAACACGCTATATAAATGTCGAAAAAATTATTTTTTACTCCCTCTTGGAATTAATCTTTTTGGTCAATTGCAGGGATAATATTTTAAAACATATTTATTGTAATAAAAAAAAGTCCTTTAAAAACTCGTTTTTAGCCTCGCTTAAAACTTAGCCCAAAATTGCTTTTCATTATAAATTCCATTTCTAGTCAAAATATTTTTCGTTATAAATTCCATTTCTAGTCGAAATATTTTTCATTATAAACTCCATTACTAATTTAAATAGGTTTAATTACTATATATATAACATACTGCAAAGAACTGATTGGACCTCCCACAGTCATATTATTCGATGTCACATTTTATCTTTCAAGCTATAACTACTCAGATATCCATTTGATTAAAATTTCGTATTCCACCTTAGGTTTAAATAAAATATTTAATAATTCAAACTTTTTAACCCTAAAAAAATATTTTCTCAAACTCCTATCCTGTGCATTTTATATTTTGTATTCCACGGCCATTTTTATTTTGACTTAAAACTCCCTATGGTCTCGTAAGTTAAATAGAATACGTCTAACTTTTTGCTCAACATTGGATGCTATTAGGAAAACGCCGTATCCAAAATAAACTCATCTTCAGTCCATGATTGGGAACCACGCTGATACAAACTACCAAAAATGACGACTCCTTTATCGTGGTCATCACTTAACTTTTTCTTTAATAAATTATCATCAAAATCTTTTCCATTCACTTACGACTCAAAACACAAATGTTTAAGCCCTCGGAGACCAAAAAACATAATTTTTTGGTACGCAAGCTCCCTTATGGTTCTAGCATACACCTTTATACTTGTTTATCACCTTACCCACGTTCTTCTCACCAACTTTAAATGTAACCTAATTCTAATTATTATTGAGTTGTGTCTGCTAGTAATGTTTTTTGAATCTTTATCCTTTGTATTCACTACAATTCGCCATCATGAGCTCATACCAATTTTATTTAACGAAATGGTACAAACTGAAGATTACTTTGATCGACATGTCCGACGTCAAATGGACCGACTTTCCCCTTTTAATTGGGTTGGCTTAAATGCTGTGTACATGAACTTGGCACTTTTACTACCTTTTTTACTTGGATCCATTGTCTTGTATTTCGAGCTGGACTTAGCAATTGTACTTTCAAGTCTAAATATGTCAACTTACATTACTCTTCCAATCCGCATTGCCTTTATATACATTACAGCACTCAGTACTTGGAGATTGTTAGCATTTTACTATACTTGGTTACCAATGTTTTTCAGCGTTGTTCTACGTTGCTTATCCAAAATTTCGGAACTTCTGAGAAAGGACATTCGAAACTTTTCCAATAGATCTGAACTACTCAGCGAAGCTATATTTCTAATAAATACAGTGAGAATTCTTTTGATCCCTGCAAATCAAGCTTGTTCTGAAAATTGGCCAGTGGTTTTACATTGCGCAGTGGTTATGAATGTCTTTTCTGATTTTGCAATTATCAAACTGCAATCGAAGCTTGACCCCCCTGTGCTTATTGGCGTTATATTTATGTCAATTTTAGATAAGCTTTTGGTTTCAATTTTCATGCTACAAATAAGTAAAGTGTATGAAAATTCAGAGAAGATTTTGCTTAGTTTGCGGACAAGAGCTAGAGGCAGATTGGAAAAGATGAGGGTGAAAGCTTTGTTAAGTCCACGAATTCAGATAGGATCTATGTTTTATTGTAAACGCTCAACAAAAACAACTTACTTTTATACAACTTTGGATTATACAATGACTGCTTTGGTTTCAATTAAAGTTTAAAAGTTCAAAAATAAGTATAGAACTTTGTATATTTTTCTGTAGTAGCGCTTTTGCATTATTAACACTAATTAATTCAACGTATGCGTTGATTGGAGTATTTAAAAAAAACACTAACATTGATGATATGTTTCTGTTACTTACAATATACTTTCATGCTTTGTGCGCATTCAGTTCAATTTATAATATTTTGACATAACGTAATTTGTAAATACTTAAAGATGTTGAATAAAACTTCATTAAAATAAATTGGTACTCAAAAGGACTTAACCTAATTTGTCTCGAACAATGTTTTTGCAAAAGAATAAATCAAGGGTTTTATTATTACTTCTGTAAGACGAAAAGTACTTATTCTCAACTAATCGGAGGTTAGTTTAAAAATATTTTGAAATTGGTTTTTCTTATAGTCAATTCAATATTGGTTTCTTTTTTCAAGGGATCGTTTCTTTGGCCGGCTGGGTGCGAGGTGCGATGCTTGATTTATTAGAAGAAGATTCAATATTTTTTCCTTTCCTCATATCCCAGTAAACCTCCGTTTAGAATCCCATGGGGAGTTATTGTTTCAACCCTGGGTCATTCCATGTAGTCTGGACCTGCCCCAGAAACATCCAAAAATCAAATATGATTTTCATCGGATTTTTTTTCTAAACCAAAAGGACATACCTTTTCCTAGACTAAATCCGGAAACAAAAACTCTTTTCGAGCAAAAGTTTCGAAATTATGACAGAAAACCCGATTTTTGTTTGTGATTTTATTCTGTTCCTGTTTTTGATTTTAAGTCCGGGTTTCCCTATCTCAATATTCTTAAAATCCTTATTTTTATGCTAGAAAAAAAATTCAACTCAAAATTTCAAAATTTTGGAAATTTTCAATGCTTTTTAAGGTCATTTCGCCTGACCTTTGGGTCAATGAAACGCAGTGCGCGTTCTCGTTTTCAAACCGCTCTAATGTTTTTTATAATCTGTATGAGTTAATACATTATCAAGGTTTCGGCATGGAATTTACCACATGGCAAAATCCACTGGATTTTTCCACTTTCCACCGGCAAAAATATACAGAATTGGAATTTTCTATTTAGTGGAAAAAATATAAAATCTTAAGGATATAATGATAAGAAATAGAGGCACATTAACAGAATACACTCAAGATAAATCAATGACTTGATTTTATTATTTGATATGCACCCTAAGCTTCGAACTAATTAGATTTTATTTTGGAATCGAATTTCAAATTCAATTCAAATCAATTCAATCCATTTTGGTTCGATAACCAAAGTGATTAATACACTTTTGGATAATCATAGGTATTGTATGCGCTTGTTGTGTTAAAGTCGGTTACTTTTAGCCAACTGCCTATTGAAATTCTGTGTTTTTAACAATATTAAATGGGAGTTTCCCACAAAAAGCAAACGCTGCCAGGTTACGGTCGATTGACTCGAAATATCAAACATTCATTGAAGCAACCTTGTCGAAACAAAACAAAACAGGAATTTCTAAGTACTTTTTTTGCACTCGTAAGAATTGCATCTAATTATGGTATAACATTATTTTGAGTATTGCTGTATAATAATATGTAGCAGTGGTAATTATTAATGAGCCTAAGCATTAAAATATGATTATTTATCTAATTCTTGATTCTTCATTCAATTCCTGATGATTCATTTATAATTAGATTTTCTGGGTTGAGATTTTTTCTTGGTCTTTGGATCTTTTCAATTTTAGAAGAATAGAATGCTGCACTATACTTTTTCATGAAATCTAATACTTTAAAATATTTAATCTACTCTAATTAGTATTAAAGTAAGATTTTGTTAAAATGAACTGAAAGATTTAATTCAATACCTTACTTAGAGTATTCAAGTTGATTGTAGAAGAGAAGTGTTCCAAAGCCATTCAGTAACTTTGTATAATCTGATGACCTGTGCCAACTCACAATAAAGTTAGGAGGTTTCAGTTTCAAGTGTATAAATTGAAAGCTTATCTAGGAATTATTTTAAGAAACGCAACTAAAAATTTGATGGTGTAAAATTAGATGACTAAAAAGCAAAAAAATAATAATACATGCATGCGCAGTACTAAATCGAACATTTTTCCTTTTTATCCACCTGCCAGTGGTTAATTCCATTTTTCCATGCCAGTGGAAAAAATAGCAAAAATGTGGAAAAAACGAAATCCTGTACATTATATAGCGTTCTAAAAATATTGCAAACACGAGCGCGCAAGGGGTTACAGACGTTTGAAACTTCTGTTGTTTTTAACATTAGCTCTTATGGACGTTCATGTTAAAAAAGCTTAAAAGTGATGTGGCAGAGCAAAGTTTTAAAAAACATCAAGGGCCTCGCACAAACAATGAAAACTTTATCATGTTTTATAAAATAAAACAGGGGACCCCTACAGAAATTCGATATTTACCAACCGGGTTTTTCTTAAGGGGTACTACATAAGGACCTAAGTATAGGGAAAGTAAAAATTAGACCGTATACTGACCGTGAGGTGAGGGACCCCTAAGGTCATAACAGGGTTCTTTTGAAAATTGATGTTGGCCAACGGGATTTTTTATCAGGGGTACTACATAATTTTTCATTGGACTAATTATGTCCCAAACGCAAACAGCTAATGTAAGTAGTGTAAAGTGCATTTTTTGTTGTAAAATAGACGGTCGTAGATAAGGTCTTAACTGCATTGAGTGTGGATTATATTTCCATAAAATTTGTTTAAATTTAGCCTCTGATAAGTTTAAAACATTAGTATCCTCAAATGATTTTGTCTGTCAGCCATGTAAATCTTTAAATTTTAATTACGTTACTACTTGTCATAGAACGCGTATGTCTACTGACTGTCAGGCTTGTCTAAAAAAGCATAAAACGAAGGTTATAGTTGAATGTTCTGAATGCAATTTAAATTTCCACCGGGCCTGCATAGCAAATTCTCATTCAAGAAGTGAAATTTTAAATTCGCAATGGTTATGTATGACCTGTTTATTTCCACTTAGTCAAGAAACTAAATTTTCTGAGTTTGAGACTGAATATTCGCTGATAGACAATAGTAGCAATTTTATTCCTGATGATACTTTGAGACAGAACAAACTGCCTAAGGGCCTGAAACTTGGTCATTTAAATATCAATGGCCTATTTAGGAAACTTGACCAAATTAAAATATTTCTTTATGAATATCAATTTGATATTCTGCTTCTGACAGAGACACATCTTAATGTATCACAGGATTACCCAGGTCTAAATATTCCAGGCTATTTCTTCATAAGAAATGATAGAAAACGTCAGGGTGGTAGTGTAGGTTGTTTTTACAAAGAAAATTTGACAGTTAATATTTTAGACACACCATCCTTCCGCAATGAGGTAGAGTCTTTCTGTCTTTCTGTTAAATTTCCATATAAAAAGCCTATGTTGGTTTCATGCATCTATAGGGTTCCAAAGTCAAATTTGCATGAATTTTTTGTTGATTTGGGTATCTATTTGAACCAAATTAATCTTTACCTTAGTTCCCATATAGAATATTTTACTTTTGGTGACTTTAACATAGACCTAATGAAAAAATGGTCGATTGGGGACATATTACTAAGAACATTTAATGAATATGGTTTAAAGCAAGTTATTAATGAAACCACTCATATTACACGTCACTCTGCTTCCCTTATTGATCATTTATATATGAATTGTACTGATTATTGTAGCAAAGTAGGAGTTTTAACTACTGGTTTGTCTAACCATGAATTGATATATGCAGTGCATAAAAAGTATAGAGGAGTACTAACTACCAATACAATAAGAACTAGAACGTATAAGAATTTAAATAATGAGATGTTTTCTTGTGAATTAAAAGAATTCCCTTGGTCCGCATTAGAAACTTTTGAAAATGATTCTAATGTAATGTTCGATAATTTTGAAACCTCCTTTATTGATCTGTTAAATAAGCATGCCCCTATTGTAACAAAAACAATTAAACCAAGATCTGAGGAGTGGGTGAACGGTGATTTTAAGCGTTTGATGCATCAACGCGATCAATTAGAAAGATTTGCTAAGCTAAATAATTGTACATCAACGTATGATAAGTACAAAAAATTAAGAAATCGTATAACTCTACTTTGCAGAAAAAGAAAGAGAAGTTTAATAATTGTAAAAATACCAATGAAATCTGGTCTACCTTTAAAAAACTTTGTGGTAAATCTAATATATGTGGTGAAATCAAAGAATTAGTTTGTAATGGAGACATTATTAATGCTCCAGAAGATCTAGCAAATGCAATTGCAGACTGTGTAGTTATCAAACCTAAGTATAATTCTGAGAATGATGTTAAGTTTAATGTCGATATGAGTAGTCTTAGCTTAGATTATGAACCTTTCTCGGATTTTGAAGTTGTAAATACAATAAATAATGTAACTCCTAAAGTTTCGGCAGGTTTATCAGGAATTCCGCCAAAAATTGTTAAAATGTTTTCAGAGGAAATTTCTCCTGTATTGACTGGTATTTTTAATTCTTGTCTAAAAAATGGTGAATTCCCTAATAAATTTAAGAAAGCTTTAGTGACCCCAATTTTGAAACCTGGTAACAAAAAATGTGACCCTAATGGCTACCGTCCAATCTCGGTCTTGCTATTTTTAAGTAAGGTCTTTGAAAAAATGATAGCTAGTAGAATGTGTTTTTTTATTCATGAAAACAATTTATTGTCAAATTACCAATTTGGGTTCCGAAAGAGACACTACGAATTTTGCCCTCATGCACCTCACTCAAAATATTTTCGACTGCTTAGATAAGGGTGAATTTACAATTGCTGTTTTCGTAGACCTAATTCGTGCTTCTGATATGGTTCCCCATCATGTACTTATACATAAATTATTTTCAAAATATCAATTTCCGCACTATGTTATACGTGTTTTAAATAGCTACCAACTTAATCGTTCGCTCAGTGTAAAACTGGGTAGTTATATCTCAGCCCCTTTTGAGCTATATGCGTCAATAGCCCAGGGCTCTATTATCGGTCCAATTTTGTTTAATTTGTTTATTAACGACCTATCTGAAATCATTGAAGGTCATAAAGATCTTTACGCGGATGACATTGCTATTGTGGACTCTAATACTGAGTTTGATGTACTTATTTCTATAACTAAAACTAAGTTATCAATTATATACCAATGCAATGGTGCAAAGAAAACTATATGGAAATTAATTGGAAAAAATCATTTTTTATGTTATTTATTAATCCTCATGGTAAGAAATGTCCAGATATATCATGTATTTCCTCTGATACTTTTTCTATACAAAGAGTTCCAGTATTTAAATACTTAGGAATATGGCTAGATGAAAGCTTAAATTTTGAAACGCATTGTAACAAGCTTATATCAAGAGTGTCCTACCATTTAGAATATTTATTGCGGTTGAAAAAATACATCTGTCAAGATAAGTTCCCCTCAATATTCAAGGCATTAATAATATCCACAGTACAGTATGGTGTGCAAATTTGGGGTGGGGCTAGAAGTAATATAATTAATAATGTCCAAAAGCTTTTGGATAATTTCTTTAAAAGATGGTACTACCCATTAATTGTAAACATAGCTGATGTGTATGAGAAATTAAAAGTGTTAACTGTTAGTGAATATTGTAATTTCTATTTGATGACGTTAGCACGAAATTTTGTAAGCCCTATACTAAAGTCATATTTACCTATGACTTTGCAAGACTTTGTTTCTCATTCGGGTAACCATAGACAATCTAGGTCGTGTGAAAATTTTGTTATCCCTCTACATAAGACAACATTATACAAGGCAAGTGTTAAATATCGTTTAGTATCTTTCTGGAATAGTCTGCCAATGAAAGTTAAAATATGTGATACTTACTCCTTGTTTAAATTCAATCTACATCAATTCATAATATTGAAAAGAGCATTAATTTAGTGGTGTATGTAAATAATTACTATTTTGTACGTAAACTTAGGTAATAGTTTTCCTTCTTGTTTTATCTGTTACGTCTTTTGTTAATTTTTATCAGTGACAAAAAATGTATTTGAAGTCGTTGGGTGGAAATCAGAAAGGAGAATTCCTATCTGTAAACTTTCAGACAATAAAGCATTTATTATTATTATTATTACATAAGGGTCTAAATATAGGGAAAACTAAAATTAGACCGTATACTGACCGTGAGGTCAGGGGCCCCTAAGGTCACAACATGGTATTTTTTGAAATGTGGTATTTAGCAACAGGGTTTTTCTTAATGGGTACTACATAAGGACCTAAGTATAGGGAAAATAAAAATTATACCGTATACTGACCGTTAGGTCAGGGGCCCCTAAGGTCACAACAGGGTTCTTTTGAAAATTGATATTTACCATCGTGGTTTTTCTTAAAGGGTACTACATAATGACCTGAGTGTAGGGAAAGTTAAAGTTAGACCGTATATTACGGTTAGGTCAGGGGCCCCTGAGGTCACAACAGGGTATTATTAAAAATCGATATTTACTAACTGGGATTTTTCTTACGGGGTGACACATAATGACCTGAGTGTAGTGAAAATTATAGGTATTTCGTCCATCAGGGGGTTAAACTATGGCATTTAGGAACTAATGAAGTTCGAAGTTGGTGTTTCCGACTTTATTAACGAACCACCACTGGTGGTTGTAGACATAGAGAGATGAGCGCGAACAAAATCACACTCAAATTTTTGGGTCCATTCTACATGGAATGACCCCCCTTCCAAACGGGTTTGGCTCTATTTCGGGGGGATATTATCGTATAAAAGACAAAAAAACAAGCAACATTTTTTCTAAAAATACCAAAAATTTATGGCGTCAAAATCCATCAATTTTATAACCCATTTCGAAATCCTACCATACAGTGGCAAAATCGGCCACCGTTACTTCCCCACCTTCGAACTTGAACCGTTTTTTGACCCTATGAACCCATTTCTGAAAACAGAACTTGAAAGTGTTGACGCTGTCAAAAGTTATGATGGTCCGGACATCGGACACCATGAACGTTCACATAAAGTATCTAACGATACTTAATAAACCATGATAAATGGATGTAAAAAAGTATCGTTAGATTATCTTTATGAAAATGAAAACGTTGTGTTGAACGTTTGAAAGTGACGAT
>JAQGBU010001849.1:0-11278 GCA_034698605.1 Isotoma decorata | reverse complement strand
CTTGGAAAGATTTCAAATGGTCTAAGGAGAATATGAAATATATGAACAAATTTCGAAAGTCTTGCAGACCCTTGGCTATTCGTGTGGGTGGTTACTATTGTATAAGGAAGCTAAGTGTTTTAAAGTTCCTTATGAAGGTTCTTCGTGGAACTTTGAGAGCGTTGTTAGCTTTGAAATGATTTTGTTAGTCGATGCATTTATAACTGAGGTCCATTATTTCGATCTCACCTTTAGAGTAAAGGTATTGGATAAAATAAAGTTGTGCTGAAGACATTGAATATTTCCGAATTGAAACCAAGGTGGTAAAATCCTGGAGATTTCTGAACTTTGGGAATTGACTATATGAACATATACAAAAATTAAATTTATCACTATGCAATAAACTTTGTAAGCTTATAATATTGGATGCCAATTATGTTTTAGCATATTGTCGTGTATTACCAACTACAAATAGCGTCCGCGACGGCCTTGATTACTTCAGAGGTTATATAAATGAAGGGTTATTTTTTAAAGTATATTCAGCATTCAGCCTTGTATTGTTGTTGTTGAAAATTTAAAGAATTAAAGTTGGTATAAATTTCTGTAATAAGGATGCCCTATTTTTGAACAAGGCTACGTGGCTACGTCCTCAATTTGCATAGTATTTCATACACACAGTTATTAAATGAGGGAAAATATCAGAAAACACACTAAAAGTTTTAGAATTTTGTTTTTATTCTGCAATTTCATATATCATCAATCACCTTATCACCAAATAAGTATTTCCTCCCAGTAAAATAACTTATCGTGCACATCCATACAAACTATACTTTTTTCTAAATATTTTGGACTGCTTACAATATGAAATTCTGCATATAAATAAACATAACAGAAATAACAGCCGTAAATACAAATTAAGTGTATAATAGACAACAATTATTAAATATAACACAATAATTATCTCCGATACTTGACTAAAGCCGTTGCGACGGTTTACTAAGTATTTTAAGATACTTTATGTGAACGTCCATCATGGTGTCCGTCTGTCTGTTTGACGTCTGTCCGACCTCTCAAAACTTTTGAAAGGGTCAATATTTTTAAATTCTGTTTTAAGAAATAGGTTCCTTGTTTTAAACAACAGTTCAAGGTCGAAGATGGACCAAATCGGCCTCACCTCCCAATTTTTAACACAAAACATTGTGACATAAATGTATGAAAATATGTATACTACCCCGGTCTCTCATTCGTAAAAACAAATTGAATGTCGCTTTCACTTCCAACTTCAGGATTTCGTAAAAACAGATGAACACCATGAGCTTTCAAATTTATAATCACAATCTAAGAATACTTCCATCAACCCATTTGTCATGGTTTATTGATTTTGAATAGCTGATCCTAAATATTCGAAAACTTTTTAACCTGGATTCATTAAATTAATTGTTAAATAATATATAAAGTAGCTTATCTATTTCCCTCCTCTTCTCCTACTCATGCATGCTATGCCAAACTTGGTAAAAATATTTAATTCTTTATGTTTCATAAATCCCTTAGGACTTGACTCAATATTACTTACATACTAATTGCTACCAAGTAATTAACAAAAATTATTTTCAATTTTCCAGACAGAGATACAGTTAGCAGTAAGTTATGATCGTGTGATGTGATACATGAGATAAAAGTTATTACTATCATTATCGTACAATCTAGGCTTTTTTAAAACATTTATAATATAGGACTATGCGGGTCAATAAGTTGTTTTTTTATAACCAAAACTTCCAGACATAACTTATTTCCTGCATGGCTATTATTGTATGGGAGAAATCACTATCATCAACTCTGAATGCTTCATATCTAAATATCGATTTAATCATACGCTACACTGTAAATAACTTATTGTCATCGTCCCCATAAAAATGTTAAACTACAAGTGTGAATTATTACTTCTGTTAATTTTAATTACGAGCATTTATTGAGAGCTGACCTGAATTGGACCACAATATTCCTTAATAGTATTTTTCAGCCTACCTGTCACTTAGTTAGTGCTGACAGAATTTGGTCAAAAATTGGGCTGAATTCGTTGAAATGGTTTAAAACAAATTTTTAAAAAATTAATCTAATATTTGCATTGGTTAGCAAAGGTTTGTTAAGAATAAACAGTACTAACCTACATATTCAATCACACGACTGATAACGAATTCAATTTTTATGTATACTTGTACCGTTTTACAGATTGAGATTTTGATACGTATTTTTTTTACAGTATTGTGGAAATCGGGACAGGTTATTAATTGCATTGTAGTCTTGGTTTGATACAATCATTCAGCTTAAAATCTTCTTCAGCATAACAGGATAAAAAATTGTCCACAAATATGCTATTAGTTATTAGATCTTTTAAATAATATAAGCGAGAGTAAACTATCAAACACAACGTATTTCGAACTCGTTTTATGCATTTTACACGTTTCTAAAAATAAATTTAACAAACGTAGATGTTTCGTTTGATTTCATATAAAAATTTAAATATATTAATAAATCCGTTGATTCATATAATAGTACCTAATCTTACTGACGTTTTCATTGTAGCAAAGGATGTAAAATAACATGCCAATAAAAATGTTTAGAAAACGCAAGAGATAACTTCAACAGTTATATGTTGTTTTCTTGCTTGATTATATCGAAATTACATTCATATGAATTTTAATTTACCATATTTCAGGTTTTACATTTAGTTTAAAACGACAGCAAATTTTGTGATACTTCCACTTCCAGCTCTGTTAGGTAGCTGAGCCCTTCAAAAATGATATATAAAAGCTATTTTAACATCCTTCGCAATCACGCCATCCGGTTTAATGTTTAAATTATAAACGACTGCAATGTGCAAGATTTATTCAGCATAAATTCGGAGTTGGACAACAATATCATAAAAAACATTTTCATTTATTGAATGAATTATAATATTACAAGTAAAAAAAGTTATTATTTAAAACTAAATGAATTACAATGACTCATAACCTCCTAAAATAGTGCTTTTACAGACTACTACTACTACTAACATTTATAATTTGTTCTAAAAAAATGCACATTAATAGAAATCCATAAACTCATCTGATTCATGGACAAGCTCACAAATAAAATGTCTTTGTGCATCACACCTTTCAACATCCCATTTGAAATCAACTTTCCTTTGCATACCGACACACCCAACCGTACGCAAATTTTCACTCTCCTCCTCTGTGGATCCCCATTCAGTCTGACATTCTTCATCATCACAAGGGATTTCAGTAGTAGGCTCTTCAGGAGGGCAGGTAGGGTCAGTCAAAGGGCTAAATGTCCCCGTAGGATCACAAGGTACCGGATCCTCACAAATTACTTCCGGATCAGGACAATAAACCTCCGGAGGGGGACAAACATGTTGAGCCTGAGTACAAGAGGTGACCGGCCCAGGGCAGGATACTTCAGGGCTCCCACACTTAACTAAAGGCTTACTACACTGTACCTCTGGCTCCCCACATATTACTTCCGGTTCTTGAGGACATGATATCGTGGGTTGCTCACATACAATTTCTGGAAGAGGGCACACCGTAACAGGAGGGGGGCAGTGGGTTTCAGCAGCGTCACAAATCAACGCTGGTGACATACAAATAACTGGAGTACAGTCGATAGGAGGTCTGCAAGTTGTCTGTTCCGGGGGACAAGTTACCAATGCGGGTGGACACGTAGTGGTCGGTGGGGGACACTTGTAACTTGCATTTCCACCCTGTCCATCTACCTCATCATTGGAGCATGCAGGAGTGATGGTGACACAAGGTTGGGGAGCGACTACACATGGAGGTTGGACAGTAGTGCATAAGGGACCTTGGTTGACCTTGCATTTAGGTGCACTTGGACAAGGAATGATGTTTCTGGTCCTTTTACGACACGGCTTTTGAACAGTGGTACAGTTGCCTCGGGTTGTTGTACAAGGTCCAGTGGAAACTGTGCACTTTGGGGGCTCTACTGTACATGGTTTAATTGTTGCTGTACATACTGGAGGGAGTACTTCACATTCTGGTAGTTGGAGTACTTCACAAGGGGGACAGACTACTGAGCAAGCCTCGGATCGATGAACAGTGCAGTTGGGACATATGACATCACAAGGTTTAGTTATTGTCTCACAAGGCTTGACGGTTATGTTGCATTGCGGGGCATTAGAACACCCGGGTGTAGAACCACCCCCGCATCTCACACTGGTTACTATCTTCTCCGGATTTTCGGATTCACGTCGATTTCGAATTAATCGCTGGCTTCGAATTTGGGTTTCGTAAAAGTCAGAGTACTTTACAGGAACTGAGGTGCTAGACCATATGTACTCGACGGTGGGGTTTGATGAATTTTTTTGTACTTTGTGACCCGATGTCCAAACTAGATTTATTCCAGCTGGAAATTAAAATATTATGAAGTTACAAGCACGAATATATTTAATCCTGAGTAGAACTTATATTTAGGTTTATTTTTTCTAAATTAGAGCTGTAATATTATATCGAAAAGGTTATTATGCATACCAAGGCCAAATAACTTCTTTTTCAGGTTGGCGTTTTCTTCATGATCTCTAATTGATAGTAACTTATATCCTGCATCTTCACAAGTGCGAAATGCCAAATCAGCATCCACCTTCAAAGATTAAGACACTTGGTTAAAAAATTATTGAAGCAATAATTACTAAATTTTGAAAATCGTAAAAATATGTTGGTTTAAAAACATAAGGACTAAATGTCCTTCTTAACTTTATTTAGAATCTACTTACCGGCTCATTACTAATAAAGTATTCCACGTCATTCATGCTTAGAAAGGGAGTTAACTCTGAAAGTTAATATTTAAAAAAACGTTTGGTATTTACACTTATCTTATTAGTATATTTATGAGTAATATCTTTTGATTAGAAATTAATAATTATTTACCTGGATTTTCTGCATGAACGCTTTGCAAAGTTAATCCAACCAAAACTAAAATATTTTTGAAACAAATCATTTTGAAAAATAAAATGTTCCTTTTTTCAATTATTCTGAAGTTAGCCTTTACTTTAAACGATTCCAAAGACTACTGAAGATCCATCGTGTTGATTCACCTTATTTATTGCAATTCGAAAAATGCGAAACTAACCAGCTTCGGTTTTAATGTTATCATTTGATATAATACTTTATTTGTTTTGAGTGTAAAATGCCTTTTCATCTTATCCTTGTACCTTATCTGTTGAACCTTTTTTATTCGACCTCAATTAAAGTATATTTATTTATACTCCTGACTACCTGGCACTTGGCACCTGGCATGTTTTGTCAACGGTACCTAAATTCCAAGAATTCGGATACAGAAATAGGAAAAAATAAATGCGATTGTGTTTCAAAAACTTGTGTCCAGTTTCTAGAATGAAATCCCCACAGTACATAGTCGTAAAATCAAAATTCTAACCTAAACATTTACATTCTACAGAAATATTCGCCGATAAAGTAATAATTTTATTCTTTACTGCAATTTGGTAAACATTATTAGGTACTTTAGTATCAGTTTCAGCTCAACAAATAATAGAGTAGGATTGAAATTTATTATCTTCAGAAAGTCAAGTTTTAGTCAGGTATTTAGGTTGCAGTTGTATACAAAAAATTGATTAATGGTGAGTCATCCTCATCAGTAATCATTGACGGACATGTCAATAAGTTGTCTTATATTTAGGGTAATTATGATACACAAACACATTTTGATGTCCCATAACAGATACAATTTTACTTCATATTTATAATATGCCGTAACATTAACTTCCATGTGAATTTATTAATGCAGATAATGTCAAAAATAATCTACATAAAACAAACCTGAAAATAACTACTCCATTCCCAAGCCAGAAATACCTGAAAGTAAAGCAAATAAAAACCAATGGAATTTTTTTCTTTATACAAATTAAACAAATACAACAAAATATTCTTTAAATACTGTCAAACCTATTTGATAACCGCTAATGTGTACACATTGTTGGGATTGACGTGAGCTGGGAGCTCAACAGATACAATATTATCCAAGGTATATTCAAATAAGATAAAGATTTTAAAATTTACTTATGAGTCAGAAGCATATTTATTAATTAAATCTTGTTAACATATATATATTTTCAATCCTCTCAAAGCCTTCTTTACTTTTTAATCATTAGTGAGAAAAGAGCATTAAAATCTCATTTACCATTTATTAGTGCATAAAATAAGCGATAAGGACTAAGAACATTACAAGTTGTTTTGTATAAAAAGATTACACGAAAGTCTGGTATATTTAATATGTAAATAGGATTAAAAATGAATTTAATACTTTGAATGTACTTACAACGTGATTCAAGAAAAGTTGTATCGTTTCTTTTAAAGCCAAAATTAGATGCATTCTTCTCTAAGGTATTAAAGGTTCTGCTTTAAAGCTTGAAATCATTGTAATCAAATTTTGTTTTTTTTTCTGCTAGAAAAACTCATAATGAAACTAACGAACCAAGAATATTTTTCCAGTAGAGATTATTTCACTTCATAAATTTAAATTAGGTACAATTTAATACAAATGTGTAGATTAGTCCGCATCTGTAGGTTTATATTAAAATAGTTTAAAAGCAGGCTTTAGTAAAATACGCATAGAACATTTTCTCTTGGTTTACAACCAAGCCAAAAGGAAACCACTAAAAAAACATACAAAACTACAAAGAAATCGAGTCCTTGAGTTTATGAAATTTGAACATGATGAAATTTTGTGGTGGAGAAATCCACAAGGCAACTAACTGAATATCTGTCGAGTTACATTACATCTAAGATAATTCACGGAAGAGATCTTCCTTCTTACCAAATAAATTCCAACATGTTCATTCTTTCTGCTATTATAAATCACAAAAAGGAAGCCGAGTGGAAAGTTCAGGGTGGGTAAGTAACCCGGTCCGGGTTTTTTTTATATCAGGAAGCTTTCTTGCTTGGCAGACTGGATTTTATTTTGCATCTTTTACTCTTACAACAGACAACATTTTGGAGGTTAGGGCCTTTTATAAAAAAGAAAAATTCGTGGAATTTGCATTAAGAACTTTGAAAAAACTATGAGCAACATGATGACATTTGAACCTATTCGGGCCCACCGTGTGTGCTTATTTTTCTCAACTTTTTAATACTTTTTATTCTATATAAAAAAAAGATAGAAACATTTCAGGGGTTTATAAAAACTGAACCCACCAGTGAAATAAAAAAGGTCCGGAGATTTCAAAAAGATCAATAAGATGATAGAATGTAAGGATGTATCTGGTTTTACCACATTATATACATCTTTTTATACACTTTTTTAAGAATATTAGATTCTAGCGAAGGAAGCTAAAAAGATCTTTTAGAGTGAAATAGTTGAGAAGAGACCACCTGCATTTTAAACATTAATCTAATCTACTGACTGAGCTGGGATCAAAGTATCTTTTTCGCCAAATATCAAGGTGAAAGGTTTTTTTTACTGTATTGGTTTTGCTTGTTTTCGAATCATATTAGAAATTCGGATCTTTTTTTCGATTTTAACTTCTACATTGAGCTACACTGTATAAATTGTATTAGTTTTGGATGAAATCATTAAAATGGTTTAATTACCTTTGGTATCTTGTTGAAAGAGATCTATGAACAAGTTAGACCAAAGTATATTGTCATTCGTAATGCATTTAGATAGCTGCATTAAGTCTTCAATTAAGGAAGAAAGTTAAACAAAATGTTTTGGAGAAAATCTTACGTTTCTACAATCATTATTCCTTTGTGAGTAAAAAAAATTCAGTTGTGGTTTTACTTTGAGTTGTCACTATTACTAAAAATCTTACTAATTATTTCTGATCCGACTATCAGTTAGCCTTCCTTGGTTTCCTAAAAGATTGAAAATAACAATTGAGACGGACTATAAGCAAACTAACATGGCCCGAACACACTTTTTGATTTCTATCTTCCTTTCTTAAAGCTTCAACGTTGACTTGAACATATAAAAAATACCTTATCCAATAACCCCCGTGTTAAAAAATAATTGCCAATTTACTCTAATAACAAAATACCATCTAGAAATCATATTCCTCCCCTGTTTTATGATATCTTAAAAAAATAGAAAGTTCAAGTTGAGCTGAGAAAGCATTTTTTGAATGAACTACAAAAAGTGTTGAGTGTTAAAGTAAAAAAGAAGATGAGAGGAAGCGGTGATTCTTTTCTGAACTTTTTAAACCGTTGTTACATTTCATTTTTGTATAGAGCCCTTGAGAAATCACATTTCTCGTTGTAGGACAGGCAGACGGGTTTCTTGTCCGACAAAATGACAAAAAGTGTGACTATTTCAATGTAAGTGTTCATGTATTGAGTGCACCACTAGGTGTATCAAAATACCGACAAATGTACATATACCATGTACGTATTTCCTTTCATCTTTCATTTCTCTGTATATATAGGTTCTTGTTCCATTCATACTTGCATCTATCCTTGTTCGTAGTACATAGTGACATGTCAAAGTAGAGTAAAAGTCACTTTTAAGTGACACATTCCAAGATACAATTATTGTACAGATGTACCATGCCCAATATCTTCTAGTTGAGACACTTTTCTGTTCTGGCAAAAAGTGCTCTAAAGGTACAACCTGAACATGTACACAATGATGCATAATACTTCAAAAGCCATATATTTTATATAGTTTGAAATTTTTGCTTTGTTTTTTCATTGTTACAATATAAATATGCTACATGCTACATGTGTTTCAAAAAGTAAACTGTCACTCCGTAGTCTGTAGTATTGCTCTCTAGGGAAAGATAATTTTTGTAAAAGAGTTTCAAAAGAGGTTTAAGGGTCAAAGTGTGCTGCTATTTGTAAATGTTTACAATATATCTAGTGTTCGTTAATTATACGGCAATAGCCTTTATTCCTCAACTTTTTATTCCATAACAAATCTCGGTTATAGAGTGAAAGGAAAGAAAAGTACTAGTGGTTTTTCAAGTTCCACAAACAAGAGTCTATTCTTTTAAACGGACTAGTTTGTCTGCATCCAATGATATAAAAACCATTGTGCATCAAATGAAAAAATGAAAAACAATGTAAGCTTTGAATATTTAATTTAATACTATTGTAAATATACTGATCCTTCAAATTACTAGAGTGAGTGCCTCTCAACCGAATGAATTTAATGAAGATTGAATTTATGATCAAATGAGTTAAAAACTATTTACAACTATTTGTTTACCGATTCATTCTAAAAAACCTTTGTATTTAACAAAAAAGTAAAACCCCTGGTTCGTTTGATATTTATGGTACCAACGATTGATACATGTTTAATCGTATGAAATAGCAACTTCAGTTCCATTTCTCTAAGGCAATACTAGGTAATATTATTACACCCCATTCAAAGCTAGGTTGTAATAAGCTCATAATCAAAGCTATACTGCCAATTGTTTTGATGAATCTAACCGCAATTAGGTACTTACAAAACAAAGAATATAAATTAAGTCTTAAATGTGCAACTAATTATTGATTTTGAATGGAATTCGTAGCTAGAATATATTGCCGTCCTACGTACCCGTTATCCTTAATAAATAGCCTTATTAATTTATTAACGATTAAGCCGTCAGATTGTAAATGATGGTCACTAATGGTCAGTGTTCTTTTTAGCATTATATAAACTGGATTTTGATACAAGCGTGCCTTATGCACATTCTTTAATGATTGAATTTAGTTTGACCTTAACCTTATGGGAATAAGGTTAAAAATTTAAATAAAGTTTTAAATACTTAAACAAGTTAGTTCAGAATTGAACATGGAGTAACAATAGTAAAGATTTGCTTCCTCTAACCACAATCAAGAGGAAATATTTTAATACGATTCAGAGATTTAGATATGGCAGAAGAACACCGGTGAATGGTAGAACTTAAATCACATCACATCGTGTGTATGATGACGTAGGTTGAGAAAAGTAAGATTGAATTATCAACAATTTCCGAGAATTTGTGTTGACAATTATTCCCAAAACATCTCGTGCCGTTAAATAAGATTTGAATTACAAATCTTCACAGACAGTAAAAAATCATTCAAACTATAATACGATTTGTAAAAACAGGATAATCCCGTATGGAAGCTGACAATTGCTTAACGTCAAATACTACAACTTCTATAATCTATTCAGAAGACGTCATCCCGGTACTCCGAAACATACCCACTACCGGAATTTACACTCGGCTAAAAACATTTTTGCTAACTTCTATAAGAATAATTAGTTTATTCCCACAGTATGTAAAGGGGAAAGTTGAGGAAGAATTTGATAAAAGACTAATGAATAATATCCTTATCGACACGAGTTGTGTTTACTTGCGGTAAACTCCTTGAAGGGAAATGCACCATGCACCAATTCATTTTATGACATAGTGACTCTCCAAACTTGAAATCATATTATTTTATAACCTCTATAGTAAAAGTCGCGTCTTCAAGTTTAACGCAATTACGCTAATTCCTACATAACCATAGGAAAGTCGTATGGGAAGTCTTATTTCGTTTGCGTAGACTTTCTGGATGACGGAGGAACTCAGTAAAGTATAGGGTTTAGGAAATAAGGTGATTTAACTTGTTTAATCTAATCCAAGCTTGTTTTGAAGTAACAGAGCTGAAGAAAGTTGTATGGAGTTTGAACCTAAGAAAGATGAGAGGAGGTTTAAGATGTTTACTATAATGACAGGGTGTGCATCTTAAAAACACTGGAACTTTTTTATTTTTAAAAAACATACTTGAGTTCGACTCCTTACAATCATAACGCATGTTAGATGAATTTTCCATACATAATAGATATATAGTGGTGATTGTTGTTGTAGATGAACTACGGAGTGAAGTATAACAAGCTAACCGTCTGGAGCATTTAAATCTATGAGTATAAAAATATAACCAAAAAGGAAGAAACGTTAAGAAGAACCTTAGTCACTATTGTTCACAAGTTGAAAGTAGACTTGAGGCTTTTCTTGAGTGAAACCTTGTCTCGTTAGCTTAAGTTCAGTTGAAGTCCAAATAACCACATGAAACAATAAACTAGACATAAAGTTTAGTACCAAAGCATCTAGGTTGTTGTACTCTTGTACTTGTGTACGTATAAATAGAAAGTGGCCACACTTTGTAATTTCGTCCTAATTAAAATGATACTCTTAAAATTTTAGACCGAACTCCTTGTGGGTGGTGGTGGTGGTATAGAAGTGGCACCAGCAACTTGTGTAAAATAATCTACGAAACTTTCTCCCTCATACAAATAAATTTGCCTTTATGCAAGTACATAACTA
>JAQGBU010001848.1:0-11281 GCA_034698605.1 Isotoma decorata | reverse complement strand
CAAAGTTTATTGGATGTAGATCCAGATTATAGAATACGAAGGACATATCTTTCTAAGTAAGAATTTCGCAATTTATTATTCTTCTTATTCATTGCATGGCATTAATTGTGCTGAAAATTTAGTAATTTCGTAATAAAATGTTTAATATATTTTTGTTTCAGATTTAATTGGAAATCTATAGCTCTTGCTTTATGTGCAGGGCTCATTCCAGTTCTACTGTGGTTAGCAAGTAAGTTTCGGATAAAAATAGTGCGTCTCTCGAGACATAACATTAATCACAGAATTTAATTAAAGCTCCAATCATTATTAACCTAAAATGTTTTCTATTGATGTTTTCAGTATTTCAAAATTTTGACGATCCAACACAACAGCCTCAGTCAGATAACCCAGGCTTACTACAACTACAAGAACCATCTTTACCTTCACCACTTAACCCCTCATCAATTAAATCTCAAGCCTTACTTAAGCTCTCCCCAACAATTTTGCCTCCTTCTAGTGGAATTAACATTTTAAAAGAACCTTACTACTCCAGTAAAAAAGTTAGTTCGTTTAAAAAGTCAAAATCCTCATCCTCGAAAAAACCATCAGGATCCGGATCAAATGCAGGACCAACTTATTCCACCGTAGGGAACAAAACTGTTGTAACATACAACTTCAAGATAACCGAGGGTATTTCATCCCCAGACAACTTCCTTCAGCCTATTTATCTTATTAATGGACAGTCACCAGGACCTACTATTAGAGTGCCACAATATGCAATTTTAATCGTCCACGTGACGAATCAATTAAAAACACCCATGACCATCCATTTCCACGGAATACATCAACGCAGGTATATAAATATTTAAATTTTAAGGACAAAAAAAATAATCCTAAAATTGCAATACATGTTCATTCCTCAGAGATATAGCCTTTAGATAAGATAAGCTATGCCACAAGTTGCTCCCTCGGTACGGTAGTGATTTGAGCATTATCTGTAAAGTACATTTTGTTATACCTAATTTCTGGCGAAGTTTGATATGCCCAGGAAAAGCTTTTCTAAAAAGTACAAGCGAAGTCTGAAAAAATGACAATGCGGCTTCACCTTTATGTCTAAAATTAATACAATGAATATTTATTATTAAATCAAAATTAAGGTCGTTCTTATCTGATGGAGTTCCACATGTAACCCAAAACCCAATACCCCCAGGAGGCAGCTACACCTATGAAATTAATACTTGGCCCCAAGTGGGGACATTCTTTTATCACGTAAGTTTTTATCAGTAAGCTAAGTTCTTACTAGTAAGTACATTCTTTAAGATATATCTTAAAAACATTGTATTATTTAAAAAACGAAATTCAGGCTCACACAGGGATGGACATTGTATGGATTTTTGGACCCCTTGTAAGAATTCATAACATAGACTTTAAAAATTTAAATGAAATTCAATTGAATAGTGAATTTAATTTTATATTGACTTAGATCATTGAAGACGATCCTAAAGTTTACGCTACCCTACCTGAGGTGTACCAGAGTGACGATGATCGGGTTTTTATTTTCAACGGGGTATATCATTCACCTCTTGACGATATCGTTGAAAGAATAGCTGGTCCAATTCACAGATACCCGTATTTAATTTTAATCATTTTATTACATGTATTTAAACAAAATCGTATTCATGTTTGCTTTTTTATAAATTCATTAATGTATTTTATAGGTATTTAGTATCCAGTGTGAGCATAAACGGGAAATCGTTTGGATTTTGGAATGAAACAGGACTGGAAACAACGAAAAATGAAACCACAGTTCATGATACTGCTCCAGGATATGATATAACTTCCGTACAAAAAGGACTTCGATATCGATTCCGATTCATTAATGCGGCTTCAGACTCCCTTCTCTCTTGCAATATTTCCAATCACAAGCTCACAATAATAGAAATAGATGGAATTTATGTAAACCCTGCGGAGACAGATCGTTTAATAATAAGTCCAGGTCAAAGGTATAGTGCAATAATCCTAATGGATCAAGCCGACGATAACTACTTCATCAGTTGCAAACATATGGAATCAGCCGGACCAAGGTATTTTTATATCTTTTAATTTTATTTCCAATGAAAGAATCAAATATTAATTAAATCATTTTTTTAAATGACCAGAAATGGACTTGCAATCCTAAATTATCAAGGAGCTACTAAACTCACGGACGAAATAGTCAAACTTCATAGTCCTGGACGGGAAGTTCTTCCATTAGATCGATGGGTTGTTGATCAACTATCACCTAATTATGCCCTTGATCAACAAGATGTTTACAAAGTGCCTGTAGAAATCGACAAAGAATATGTTATCGATGTGTTTGAAGCTGTAATTGGCCAAAGACACGTTTATCTCCTAAATGGACATTATTTTGAAGAGCCCAAAGTTCCTTACTTCACGCAAGTAAAAAACGGAGCTAATATAACCGACGTGCCACAAGTTTTTGAAATAATTGAAGGTGAAAATGTCCAGTTTGTTTTTCAAAATCAAAGGACTGGAGACTTTTGCTTTAGTCATCCTTGGCACATTCATGGCCATAGTTTTCATGTTGTTGGTGAAGGACCAGATCGTTACGACCCGATTAAGGATGGAGAAAGAATTCAACAAGATATTGAAAATGGCAAGACGTTCCAATTTAGAGATTCTGTCACTGTGTATGGTAATCAGACCGTGGGGGAACATGTCGATGGGGCATTTTGTGGATGGGCTGCAGTCAGATTAGCAGGACATAACCCAGGCATTTGGCTTGCTCATTGTCATGTCACCCCTCATATGATAATGGGGAAACGGTTTGTCATCTGGGAGCATTCTGCTGAAGATCCCACTTTATCTGCTCTTATGAATATCAAAGTTAGAGGACCAGCACAGTTCAAAGATTAGTGATAGTAATAATAAGGTGACACTTCATTCTTAAAGATTGTTTGAATTTAATTACGATATTTCAGCAACACAACTGTATTCAATTTTAAACTACTTATAAACTGCCATGATTATACATTTTCAAAAATTGTTATTGCCTCATTTCCATGCTTAAAGTGGGAGCAAATCTTGCCATGAACTGTGCTATGATGTCGCGGATAAATGAAGGATATCATTGTTATTATAGTATATCACCAATGTTGATGCTCATTAAGACGAGCAAAAGTCATTATGTTTACAGGGTATGTAATGTATGCATCAACGATAATTCTATAAAGATTAAAAATAATTTATACTTTTAGTGCAATGATAAGTTAATCGATTTTGAACTTTTTTATTTAGTACTAGATACTAAAATATAGAAATTCATCCATTAATGTACAACTAGCATCTATTATAAAATCTAGTAGATGCACTTTCCGTGATTTTAGTATGCATGAATATATATTAAAACTATGGTTCTAGTATTTATAGATAAGTTCCATGGAATCGTTTCAAGGTCAATGCTTTAGAATACCTTTCAAAAGGGCTTTCTTAATTTCTAATTTCTAATAAAGTTTTTAAAAATGCCAGAACTAAGGAATCAATTAAGATATTTTACTAATATTGCTACACTAGATTAAGCAGTTTTGAAAAAAACGTCTGTACCTATCAGATGCATCACACATTTTTAGATTTGCAGTTTGTACACCAAAGCCGTCATTGAATTGGTTCAATTGCATAATGGCAATTCTGCCCGTTGAGTTATATACTTATAAAACAGATTCTGACGGACTGCAGATGAGTAGAAGTGAGGCGAGGCGATTGATTTTCTAAACGGACTCTATTAGACTACAGCTACAGCCCACTTGATAGATATGCTTTATAATTAATCAAAATAATCAATCATGTTCATGAGAATTACTAATTATGAAGTACAAAAAATAATTCGCCCAGAAGGAGGAATCGAACCTCTGTGCCGCAAAGCACCCACAGGTTTGAAGCCTGCACCCCGGACCACCGAGGCTCGTCTGGGCATTTACGGGTAAATTTTTGTTCTATTTATTTTGGAACCCATACTAAATGGGCCGTTCATAAATACCTTGTGTATAAGAGAGAATCAAGGAAATACCTTAATTCCGGTATTAGAACCCCGGAGGCCTCTAATGTTTCAAACCTCCGCAACGCATAGGGCTGTATTTAAGGGGGGGGGACAAAAATTTTCAACCTGTGCTCTTTGGCCTTTTTATTATATTATGTACTTATTAGCACAAAAAGCTTTATCCAAATTCAAACGTCAATATTTATCCTATACGCATAAAACGCTTGTAAGTTTAAGTTTAAAAGAATTTAAATAAAATTCATGAATGATAATGCTTTACATATTCACCCTATTCGTATTATGTCGTCCAAAAATTTCTAGTACGGTTGAAGGTTTATGTTCCAAAATTATAAATTACAATGTTATTACCGTTCGGGGTTGATTCGTTATATTATTTCCTCTTAGATGATTGTGTGTTGCGGTCTATTTTATAAGATTCTGACTTTACAGAAGTTTATGATTCGACCGTTTATATTCCTTCCTTGTACCAAAATTATCGATTTTGTAAAAAATTACAAACAATTTTGGAAAAAGTAATGAAAGTGTATGATTAGCAAAGAAGCACGCTAGTCTATTAATAACAAAAATACAATTGGTTTATCTGCAATTTTCCTAATGAATTATATTTTCAATGTTAGCTGATCTTGACTTGTTTGCTCTTTGTTTGAGTATCTCGTCAGAAATACCTTGAAGATATTTGCAATGGATATTACTTATCATTATTATACATTTTTTTGATACGATTGAATGTCTACTGCGATGTGACTGGATTGAGTTAGATTTTATCCAATTGAATGAATAAACCTATGTCAACTAAGACAACTTTAATATTAAAAGTTCAACACAATCCAATGCATAAATAACATTGAATTTGGTTACATGACTATTCTTTTGGAGTTTTGTCTAAATTTTGAAGTTAAAGGTCACTTAGGAGAGTTTGTGGAACTAATCGAACCATTGCTCACTGTTACCTTGCATAAAAGAACTCATTTAAAGTACTCGAAGCTTTTATGACACACCCTATTATCAAATATTTGTCTTGGTATGTCAAATGTCAACTGAATTTCATAAATGGGTGGAATGGAACCAAATCACTAATTCCTTTAAAGATATTTTTCTGCCTTCTTTAATGCATGTTTTAGGAGTTAGGAGTATTTTTATTCATAGTAACATCCAAACTTTTTTCCACACAACACAGTTTTTTGTTTTAAAAATTCAAATGTTGTAGACAGAAAAACTGAAGAAATTGTAATATTTTTGAATTGATCCCTGTAATATTACCTGTCGTAAACAACAACGTTAATTGTTTCTACGGATTAGATGAACTAATTTTTTTTATTCCAAAAGTCATATTTTTATTCTTATCACAATTAAGTACCTCATCAAAATGCTAAGCATTTACCATTTCATAATTTTATTTATTGGTACTCTGGAAATATGCAAAGGCACTACAACCCTTATCCCAGACTTCCAACAAACTCAACAAATTTTCGATATTTTCTTCGAATGTAGACACAATGTTCTACTCATTGATAACTACGAGTTAGCATTTCCAAAGTACCCTGTGAAACTTGCATCTTGCACTGATTTCAATTCATTTTGTAGCAACAAGACTATGGTTCCTTTTCAAAAACCTTCACTCTGGGGTGGTAAGTCCCTCGTGTCTGAAAAGCTAGCCCTGTGTACAGTGAACTTTATATTTATGGGAGTTAATTCTTCCCCTGAATCGAAAGAGGATGTCAAAAAAGCTTTCGAATCAGCATTCCAGAACAAGACTACTTTGGGATATGAAGGAACTTACATCGAAACATATTTTGTTCTTCTTGGATTGAATTTGTATAGAAATGAGTTGGATCCATTACTAGAAGGATTCGCTCACAATAACTATCCAGTACATTTTTTCATTGTACAATATTATATCGACATCGAGTTATTAAGCCTCAATACCATGGACAATTCCTTGATAGAAAGTAACAGCACAAGAGGTAATAATGTCATTTCCTCAGCGAACGATGAATTCGTGAATTTATCCTTCGAATCTCTGTCCCAAACCTGTATTCCTTGTCATCCCAAGATTTCAATGCCGAGGTACTTATCAAATTCTAAAGATGACAATCAAGGAAAATGCGTTAAGTATCAAAGAATTGCGTATGTAAAAGGCAGGCGAATATTTTGCGAACCTCAGTTCAAATCATATTGTACTGAAGGGGACGTACTGAACTTTAACATAAAAACTTTAACCCTAAAAAATTCTGAAAACATTTTAACCTCAAAAGGAATGTCCCTTAGAAGTACTGATAACATTTCAAATTCAAAAGGAATCTCTGGAAAGCGCATTTTTGCAGATACAATGAGTTTAAAATCCACGTTTGCAATCGATATTTTGTTCAGATCTTTAGTTGAATTTAACGGAAGAAATGCCACAGATTCAACTGACTTCTACTGTGACCCTATTTATGGAATGCAGCAATATTGTCCTAGAATTATGGACCCTACAGCAGAGAAAAACGATGTTTCCTCAAATCATGGTTATTCACCAGGACATAAAAATCCCATATTGCCAGCGACTGTCGGAAGAATCTTTACAGATAAGAAATCCTATATACCGACATTCAGCCGAAGTTATTCATTCATAACGTGTTCTAGTATCAATGAAATTGACAACGTTAAGTTTTTCTTTTATTTGAAACCATTTGACTTCGGAGTTTGGATGATGCTTCTAGTCCTTACTGGGTTTGTACCACTGTTTATTGTGGGAATATCAATTCGAAATCAGCCCGAATATTTTGACCTCATCCATAAAAGTATTCTTGCATTCTTCGCACCTCTAGTGGAATCTTCATCAGCAGTATCAACAAAGTTTAAGGAAAAGTTGAGATATTTCAACAAATTCATAACGTTATGGATGCTTATGCTTATCATTATCAGCAATGGATACAAAGGTATATTAACAGAATCGATCATAATCCCAATCGATAATGATCCACCAAGGACTTGGCAAGAGCTTATACATGAGACTAATTTTGTCATTTATTCTGTAATGGATGACAAAAGTTTGAAGTTTTTGGAAGCACAACCGAATGCAATACCTGGTAAAGAAATAGACCGCATCTCACTACCTCATCCTAGAAGTCAATTGGAGGATGATATTTGCAACGAAATTGCAATTACAACTAGTCAGGAACACAAATGCCGAGAAACTGCAGGACCTCTGAATAAATTGTATGATTTCAGACCGGACTATGAACACGCTAGTAGTAGAAGTATTGGAGCGAAGATCTACCCCAGAATGAGAGTAGCATCCGAGAATAAGAAGTTACCCTATGGATATATAGACGCTGAATCTGAACTTTCCAACTGTCAGAGTACAGCATTTGCTGATGATGAAGCAAATTTCAACAGCTTCTTAAAACACGTTTTTCCAAAAAGATCCCACAGGAAGAATTTTATGTACCAAAAAAGTAAAGACACATTTTTTGGTACTGAAATATGGCTTTCATACGATGATTGGGGTAACCCTAGGGTTATTCGAAGACTTAAAAGCTCTGTGGAATCTGGGATCTACAACTACTTGAGAAAGTTTTTAACATATTCGAAATTAATTTCCATTATGTTTACTGAAATGAGATTTCAAGAGGATTTTATGCCTCAGAGCATGAATTCGAATATCTTGATGGTATTCTTGGCCTTTGGCATATTGATTACTGGAGCAGTAGGGGTATTCTTTGGGGAAGTTTTGTTTGCATTGGGAAAACTTTTCTATTTTCGAAAATTTTACGTTGCTTCGGGTAAAACTTTTGGAAAATATAGACAGTTAAAAGTTGCAACGAAGGTAAACTTCTAAAAATATTGGTAATGACTAAATAAGCAGGGCTATTTTTTCAGAAATGAATCATATTTGGAATCTGATAAAAATACAAGGCATAGTCTAGATATTCGAATCTAAATTGGCTTACACGCTTCGCAAAACGTTACGGCTTGTATTATATGTAAATAGTAGTGTCATTCGAAAATCCTTGAAATAAAATTTGCGCAATTTGTTTTTATTATAATGAATTGTTTACGTTGTTACTATCAATTTAAGAACGACTCTACTCCGATTTGAGCTTCAACAGTTTTGCTAAATGAGCATAACGCTTTTTCATCTATCATTATCATATACATAATATTCTTACACCAGCAGCGTATCCAATATAAACTAAATAATTAAGGCATTTCTAGGTAGTTTTAATCAATAGTGTGAACGAATCGTTTTTTATATGAACATCACTTCAAAGTAAATGGTCTTATCTTGAATCTTGTCGAAAGACAATTTCAAAAGAGGCTATTGAGAACACTATAAATCTAATCTAAGCAACTGGAGACCAATGTTTCAGTAGTTCAAAACCCTGCTACTCACCATTCTTATCACAAACAAGATAATATACTTTTAAAAACTAACACACCTTCAAAATAAATTCACTTATTCCGACTTCAGAGGCTCATTTATGTCATTAACATTCAATTCAAAAACGCCTAAAGTAATTTTTATAATGTACAGTTGAAGCATAAATATCAAATAGATATTAATCCTAAAGATCGATAAAGACTATTGAGAGCTTTTGAAAGATTGCTTTTGATGTTTCGGATTAGTGATTAATGTTATTGCTTTTTTTTAATGCAAAGGTTGCCACAGAATATTTAGGAGTTTATTTATTCCTATTACAATTTATTTCTTGAGTCTTGGATGCCCACAAATGCAAAATTTAGTATACTTTTTCTGCACATTAAGTTCCAAACTATTCTTGTTGTTAAGAGTCTTGTTAAAAGACATTGGAAGCTGGAATTCTGTTGCGAGCCTAGGATTATTGAAGCACAATTGAAATTTTAATTCTCCAAAATGCCAAGCAGTAATGCTAAAATGCCATAATGTGCAGCAGTAGCAAGACAAACCCCAAAAGAGGTATAAAAGGTTTTTCAAAATAAAAATCCTATGTCAAAATCGTAATTTTACAAAAATGATTTATGTGACACGTCTGATAATAATGTTTTTCGTAATTTCAAATTAGTTAGTAATGAAAGACACAAAAAAATATTCCAAGGACAAATTCACCTCAAACACAAAAATTCTAATTTTGACAAAAAATCTAAAAACAATCCGCTTAACTGGCAAAGGCTATACTTCATACTTATTTTTTGCAAGCAGAGTTTTTATAGAAATGGATAACATCAAAAGAAATCTTTGATGACCTATATTGATATTTTGACTTAATACATAAATCCTTGTATTGTTACACTATAAAAACGATTGGCAATGATTAGTTTGAAATAAATTGATGAAATCTTCAAACAGTTATGCTATCTAGGGTAATTATCAAAGTCGGTGTGAATTTTATGTTTATGCTTTTGCTATTAGTTTGTTAATCAACAAAACATCATCAAAATACAAGGTGACTGTATAAGCATCTTTACAATAGAATATACTTAAGCTAGAAGCATCCTGAACTTTCTTTCTTCTGCTTACAACTTTAATTTGAAAAATCCTATAAGACTTACACTTTAAATTACAAGTGATTAAACCTTCCTTCTCATAAATTATTACATTTTTAGCCAATGCTGCGGGATATATTTTGAAAGTCATTTTTGTGATGTTGTGTCAGCTGACGACGTTTCAAATTATTCTTGACTTTAACTAAAACAAACTTTGACCATTAGTTAAACTCGCCTATTTAACAACTTTCCAACCAAAATGCATTTACAACTTCAGTGAGAAAGGTTAATTTGAATTTAAAGGCCGGGGGTTATCTGCAAGCAAACTTATTACTATAAAAAATTATTCTAAAATTTCTATCTGAAAATGATTCTCTTAAATTAAAAATAAGTTTTAATTACTTCTAAATCAATGAATTTTAATGGGCGCGGCTAAAGTATTCATAAATCTTAAGTGTTTGTAAACACTGAGTATACAGACATGTACAAAATATTTGTTAAGACCAATTTTCGAAAATCTTGTCACGTATCAAATTAACTGAAGCCTGATTCAGCGAAAAGTTCTTAATCTTAATATTATTTTTGTTGTAATCAATTACTCAGGAAGGAAAAGTGTGAAACCGACAGATTTGGGTCAAACACGGGGACTCCTCATTCAGTTAGTACGCATATCATAATAATACTATTGCTATTTAACTTCATGTCAGAATCAGACTCAAAGAAACAGGTTGTTTTGCACTTTTTTGACTTTTCTAGTTGTAAATTATTCAACTTCAAGTTACGTATGATTGGAATATAATGCCCTTTATGAGTATAAATCCCAAACTTTAATAAATTAAAACGTTGTTACAATATATGAACATCAGTGAACCTGGAATCCATTCAAGCCGTATCTAATTGAAAAGGAATTGTTTTTAGCTTTCTAAACATCTTTTCTAAACGAGGATTTTCAGAACCTCAACAGATTTCAAAATCATACTAAAATGACCAGTTTAAACTTTGAAATTTCTGACCTTTTTTTCATTCTGAAGGCATGGGCTACGGCGAATGGAATCTCTGAAATGCAAATCGTTGATAAATAAATAGGCAGATTGATCATGACTCGACAATTGACAGCCAAAACTCGACCTGATCTAATATCTCTGATGAAATTCTTAACTAATAAATTTTCTCACACCCACCCCCTCAAGAAACCGGCCTTACTGCTAGATTTATTTGTGATTCAATCTTGTGATTGTTTTTATTTCTCACGATCTTATTGTGTGCAGTAACTCAATCATTATATTGCATTGTTTTGGCCCCAAGAAGACTGGCTTTTATCCAAGTTACCTGCAATCTGTTTGCATACCATACCCATAAGTCATAAAGTCAGTCTCAGTCTCAGTGTCAATATGAATTGATTTTTGTGTATTCGATTAGAATATTTCAAGGTTTGTCTGGTTATAATCGTTTGAATGGGATGCGATAATGAAAAAACTTGAAATTCTTAAAGTGTATTACTAGATTGATAAAAAGTATACGTTGTGAATTCCATTATGCAATTGTTGGAAATTAGTATTCATGTGCTTGAATTTCAAGCAAAGAAAGGGTTTGACTTTTTAATAATAATGAATAAACTAATATTCCTTCAAATATTTTCCTGTTGATACTTTTCAGCTTGCAACCAACTTGATAAAATATATTAAAACACATTAGGTCTGATATAGGTCCCAATAAGTCTACTTATTGGGACATTTTATTGAATTTTCAACTCAAAGAAAAGGAAATCTTAAAAAAATGTCGTATTCTGGTCTGGGT
>JAQGBU010001847.1:0-11283 GCA_034698605.1 Isotoma decorata | reverse complement strand
AGATGGTACAACATTTTACAGTCAAGATCCACCAATAACAAATTCAACTACTGAGGATTCAAGAGCCAGGTACTGGATCCCTCATATTGTTAACAGTTCAAAATTTCTGGACCAACTAGCAAAGCGCATACAATGTGTAGGTTACCTACCCCCGGGATATATTCCTGAAGTAGACATACCATTTGATGACCTTAATTTAACGGGCATTTCATGGCCCTCAGAGATAACTCAATTTGGAGCAAAGGTTAACAAGGACTATTGGGTTTTCAGAGACCGAACTCCCCTAGTTGAAAGTCATCATGAGTATCTGAAAAATATTTCCAAAATCGTAACACCCCTACCAACATTCCATGTTTTGGGCACTCCAACACAGAAGCTCCTGGAAACTTTCAGTAATTGCAAAAAAACCGCTTATGTAGGTTGGTCAGAGCATTTGGAAGAAATGAAAGCCGAATTTAAACGAAAGTATAGAAAAAACCCTCTTTATGAGGGAGAAGAGATTTTGTTTGAGGTTAAGAGAGGATTTTTTATCCGCAATACTTGGGGTCGAGGGTTTTCAATTAGGGTTTTTAGTTTAATTCAGTCTGGAATTATTGATGAGTGGTTACGACTTGATAAACAACTGAGAACCTTTAAACTTCTTCGTATAACCCAGGCTGGTTTAAGTATGGAGGAATCTGCAAACATTAAAAGTCTAAAAATGACTGATAATGTTGCCACAATATTCTACGTAGTTTCCTGTTGTTTTGTAGTATTGATCATTTGGTTTGTTGTTGAGAGTAGAGAAACGCTGTTTAAAAACTTTGTTAAGTGCCTTAAAATGGTGTTTAACTGCATTGTTAGATATGCTAGACGCTTCTTGAGGAAACTAAAGACAACAGATAAAGTCACAAAATTGAATAAAAAATAAAATATGGTATACATTTTAAATAAAGTTGAAATCTTTGCATTAGTTTTAGTATAAATCATTGTTAGAATACTAAAAGATTAAACATGTTCTGCTAACGAATAAAGTAAGAGGTCCATACTTTTAGTAAAGCTTATGACATGCTTTCAGCTTTCACACACAAAATATCACATAAATGAATTGTTTTGGCTTCAAATTGATTTAATAATTTATGGATATCATTCATTTGATTACAATAAACTATTATAATTTTTATTTTAGCAATTTTAAGACTTGATTTTGATATATTTTATTGATTTCGTAATATTTCAAGTCTAGCCTCATTTTTTTGAGGAGCAGGATCGTATCTTCGTTTTCTTTGAAAGACGTGTAGTTCCTTCTTTCTCCAAAATTTTTTTCTTTGTAAACGCAACTTCATTCTCAAACTACACTTATCTCTGACTCTGAGATAAACACATGTATAAAAAATTAATTTTTACAATTAAGAATCTCGCGTCGAAAGACGTTATAGAATAATTACAAGCAATGGCAAAAAGTTGTAACTGTCATCACACCTTATATCAATATTTATGACTTATTTACGTTATTTGGATTTTTCATTACTTTTATTTATTTATGCTTATTTAAGCAGTCATAACTTACGTGATACGTATTAAATTTTATCAAAACATTTTGTAATAGTCACAAAACGAAAATACTTGCATTGAATCCTCATCATCATTGTTAAAGGAAACTGTTTCTGTGCAAGGCTGTATTTGGACACTGGTTTATAAAAATATGAGTTCTTTAGGGGGTTATTAGGTATATAAAAAAAATTAATCAAAAATTGAATTGTAAATAAAAGCGAACTTCTATGCATGAAGCTGTCATACATACCGCATCTTCCGTATTTTGAAGTTGCCTTCCTATATTCTAAGAACACTTGTATCTTTTGCATCTTTTATGCTGTAGGAAAAAGGAAAATGAAGTTATACTTTTGTTAGTTTTACCTGGCATTTCTAATCAAGCTGACTTTTGAAAACGGGCTTTTTCTTATTTCCATGCATATGCTTCCTTAATTGAATCGCTGTCCTTTCTTCGTGCATGCAGGTTGGTACTGGCAATTACGAAAGCCTTCCACTATACTACTACTATACTGTTAGAAATTACATGAACAAGTAGCGTGATAGCATTAAAAGAATAATCTTTTATCCGATTTATCCCATTAAAAATGAATCGAGGACAACATTAAAACCACAGTGAGTTCTTATGGTGGTGTAAGAGAAATTTAATATTTTTTCATGAGATAAAACTAGACAGTAAAGCCAATTCCAATGTTTTTACATTAATTTAGCGAGCAGCGTATTTAAAATCTGAGGGTATGCGGATTCCAAACTGAACTTTTAGTTCCAAGGGCTTACAAACCTTTAGACATGCCATTATTATTATTATTATTATTAATTGAAATAGTGTTCTTTTCGTGTTCATGGTTGTGCATTTCTGGAATTAAAAAAACCTTTCACAATAAACAACTCCATGCCAAATCGATAACAACCGAATAGAGACTTTATTTCTCTCCTATTTAAAATAAACTCTAGTATTTTAACGTTTACACTAGATTTTTAAAACCACAAACCCTTTCCTAACCGTTTGATTAATAAGCCGTAGGCTCGGGCTAAAAATTTGTAGGGCCATTTCTGAAAAACTTCCTTCAAAGTAGACAAATTAGCAAAGAGCTACGCTAAAACGTTTAATGTCAATAGTCCCATTATAATTACGATGGGACTATTGACTTCGGTATTTTATGGTAAAAGCACGCACGGACCCAATCCCATACATAGGTGACATATGAGACTGATGATTCAGGAAAATATTCTAGATACCTTCACCTTCTTCCACCATAAATTACAACTACATATTATCAGCGGATAAATTATCTAGGAGATGAAGTGACGGATGAAGTGTGAGGTTGTCAGTATGGAATATGTTGTGGAGGATGAATGCTGCTTTATGCAAATAGTTAGGATGTAAGATGTAACCCCCAATAATAGCCTTATAGCTTTTATAAATCGTCTTACACATACGGCTTTTTTCTTATTTTGCTTTACTAGTTGTGAAACATGTAAATCTGAAGTTTCATAAACGTACATTTTAAAATTAAAATCGAATAAATAAATATTTCATCTTTTATCATTTCTCATGCAGCTCTATATTTTATGCAGTGCCATGTGTAACAGTTTAAGACAATCATTTGTTGTTCTCTACCGTGAATCCTCGGAGTGACAATAAGTCATAAATATTAGCCTCTGTTTCGACAAGCTTTTTTAATAGGACTGACTCTTTGGAAAAACAAGCTTTTTCTTTGGTGTTTGATGTTATGAGTTAAGCATAACATATAAGATATCAGATCGTGTCGGAAAGATGTTTTTAAATTTAAGAATTCGTTCCAAAGATTGGTGTATGAAAGTTGTTAGGACTTTTAAATAAAGGTTGAAGCTTTCCCCCATTTAATGAAACTTAAAGTCATTAAATAGACTTAAATTGGCTTTCTACATCAATTTTAAAAATCCACCTTTACTCTGTGCTCTTACTGCTCTTTAACATGTGACTATTAAACTGAAGTTTAAATTCAACAGTCTTTTGTAAGTAAACCTTTGCAATGCACGTTTATTTAACCGATGTCGTTTTTTCATACACGTAAGCTCACGAGGAGGATTACACTTTTTCATTTCTTAATTACAATATTATTATTGCATGAACAAATGAATCGATGGCAGTGTCTAAGCAGAAGTTTGCTTTTGTCCAAATAAAAATGACTACAAGAAAACTAAACACGACAACGAATCTAAGTAGCTAGTTTCAGTCAAATGCTCGAACTGAAACTTTAATGTCAGAAATCAAAATATCGAATTTATCTTATGGAGGTCAGCAGTTGAATGAGTTATTTATCATTGTTTCTGATTGAAAAATTGCAAGCATTTACTTATATTTCTTAAAACACATAAACCGCTTGATATTAGAAACTAAAATCGAAAGCTTTGAAACAGATTTCGAGCTTAAAATTTACCGTCAGAGTAAAAACGATTTTAAAGATAAGTTTTCTTTTCTGTTTTTGTTCTAATTTCTAACCAAAATATTTGTAAAATCAGGCCAGCTGATCCGATTCATCAAACTTCAGCTAAAATAAATACTAAAAATGTCTACTGCTATTCACTATTTTCTGTTGCTAATATCATTTCCATTAAATCGTTCTGCATCAAAATCACATTCATTATCAAACTCTGAAGTAATATCAAACTTAAACGACTACCTAAAACCTTTTGCAAACTGCCTTGTCCACATCATGAACTTTGAGTACTATGACTTCGTACCTTTGAAATTCCCAATCGCAATCAGTGGACTAAAGAATGATTCAACGGCAGGAATCATTCTTGGTGGGCGTGCAAATCAAAATAAACCTAAAACCGAATACCCTGCATCTCGTATTCCGAAGTCGATTGTGAAATGGAATTGTGTAGCCCAATTTTATATCCAGCTGGGTTATGAATACTTCAATTCTTACATGCCAACCGATTATTACATCATTCACTACTTTCGTCATTTTTGGAGCTATCAATACCAAAGAAAAATTGGGGTGTATAACGAGATTCCTGAAAGTTCCTCCATAAAGACAGGACTCTTTGAAACAAATGTTGGGGAGTTTTCAATCTTGGTCACAAAATCAAGTCTCCGGATTGCAGAAGGATGGAGTAACCTTATTGATAAATTGATGTTGTCGGACGGAATGTTCCAAGATAAAATAATCCATAGGCTAACTCAAGAAGGTTCAGAATTTAAAATTACAAAGACATACTTAGAATGTACGCATTGCCCGTATGCGTCATTGTTAAACAGACCTCGTTATCGAAAACGACGATCAAGATTATTATTATTCCCAGGACAAAAGAAAGCACCCAGATATAAAGTTGTTCGTCATCGATTACCTTTAGTATTTGAACTCTTCAATATTACAGAAACAAAATATTCATGGGATGGAATTAATGCACACTTTGACAAAATGAAGTCATCAACTAAAAACATTCCATGGCAAATCTGTTCAGATGCAACTCAATGCAAAAATATAAATATAGACCTGGAGTTGAGAATGGATGTGGCAAACTACGTTAATAAATCCCCCAAAGATTATAAACTGGACGTAATGAACGTGGAAATGGTTTTCGCTGGAATTTTAGCTCCAAATTCCACGAATAAAGAAAGTTTGACAATTCTACAAACAAGAATGCCAACGTTAGGAATCCATTTTGAAGATTCTCTCGATGTAATTTTCCCTATCACCCATGTCACCCACTTTAAATTTTTGACATGTATTCCACCTAAAACTGGTGGATTATCTTTCCAAGGATACATTTCTTCGTTTGACGTCTCCATCTGGATTTGTATTCTTTGCTCCGCTGCAATCGTCTCAACATTTCTTGGCTTGGCATTCAAATTAGTAAAAGTTAAGAATGAAGGAGACCCATTCATTTTTCCATGGAAAATTCTTCTTGAACAAGGATTTGACGAATCTTCATCCCAAAAGTATAGATTTATGTCTTGGACAAAAGGTACTTGGATCCTAATGGGAATTGTATTAAGTAATGCTTATAAGGGACAAAATATCAGCAAACTCACGGCCCCTTTGCCTCAATTTCCACTGCAGAACTTTTCTGAACTGACATTAGAAAACATCAAAATCTACAACAAGCCGTTCCATGAGTACAAAATCAGAAGTGTACTTAGCTTTTGTTCAGGTATCTCTCTTATGTACCTGGCAAAAGCAGATGGTACAACATTTTACAGTGAGGATCCACCAATAACAAATTCAAGTACTGATGATTCAAGAACCCGGTTTTGGATCCCTCATATTGTTAACAGTTCGAAATTTTTGAATAAACTAGCAATGCATGTAAAATGCAAAGCTTACGTACCCCCTGGATATATTTCTGAATTCGATGAAACATTTGATGATATCAACACAACGGGCATCGCATGGCCCTCAGAGATAACTCAATTTGGAGCAAAGGTTAACAAGGACTATGGGGTTTTCAGAGACAGAACTGCTTTAGTTGAAAATCGTCATGAGTATATGAAAAACATTTCTAAATTCGTGATACCCCCATCAACATTCAATAGCTTTGGCACTCCAACTCTGAAACTCCTGGAAACTTTCACTAATTGCAAAAACACCGCTTATGCAGGTTGGTCTGACCATTTGGAAGAAGTGAAAGCGGAATTTAAACGGAAGTATAAAAAAAAGCCTCTTTATGAAGGAGAGGAGATTTTGTTTGAGGTTAAGAGAGGATTTTTCATCCGCAATACCTGGGGACGAAGGTTTTCAATTAGGGTTTTTAGTTTAATTCAGTCTGGAATTATTGATGAGTGGTTGCGACTTGATAAACAACTTAGAACGGTTCGACTTCTTCGTATCACCCAAGCTGGTTTAAGTGTGGAGGAATCTGCAAACATTAAAAGTCTAAATACGACGGATAATGTGACCACAATATTCTATATAGTTTCCAGTTGTTTTGCAGTATTGATCATTTGGTTTGTTGTTGAGAGTAGAGAAACGATGTCTAAAAATCTTGCTGAGATCCTGAAAATGGTGTTTAATTGCATTGTTAGACGGCTTAGGTGCTTCTTCAGCAAATTAAAGACACGGAATAAAGTTACAAAAATTATAAAACAAATATGCATGGTACACATTTTAGTTAAAATTAAAATCTCGTCATTAGTTTTAAATTTGTATAAATAATTGTTCGAATTCTAGTATTTAAGCCTGTTCTACGAGCGGGGAATATAATAGAGCTATTATTACACTATACTATAAGCTCACACACTTAATATCACACAGACATATTGATATATTGTATTTTATTGATTTAATCATTTTTCAATCCCTTGCTTTTCTTTCTTTCGCTCGATCTCAATCGCGTTTTGTTCTGCTTGGAGCTACGATCGCATCATCTTTTTCTTGTAAAGACGTTCTCCTTCCTCCAACAACTTTTTGTTGACCTACTTCATTTCTCAACATACGCTTATGCCAGAATAGAAGTGTGACTCTAAGCTGAACAAATGAATACAAAATCAAATTAATTGATTTATTACTATTACAATGAAGAATCCCTCGTCGAAGAATGTTATTCCCCAAGATAATTACAAAAAATTATATCAACTATGTATATGCCTTAAAAGAATCCTCGATAAAGCTATAGTAATTTTAGTTTGTTGTTGCAAATAATGACAAATAAAAATTGAGCAGAGAACATTGAACAACAGAAATTTGTGTATGAAAATTTATTGGTTGAAACGACTAGTTTCGGTATAAAATACCTTCTTCAGGTTACCCATCATCAAAATTATTTAACAAGCCACAAGAAAACTTATTTTCGGGGTTTTCAAAATGATAAGATTTGTTTAATGAATAAATATAGAGTAACAAATACTCTCTATAATATATGGAGTATTTAACACATTTGATGTTCAATACATACTTCATAAACAGCTTTTCTCTAAAAACTTTGTATTTATCGAAAAAAGAAACTTACATTTATTAATTTTCATCTTTATTGAAGGAAACTCTTTCTGCAAGGCTGTATTTGGACACTGATTTATAAAAAATTTTGCCATCGGAACTATTTACATCGTAATGAAGAAGACATCTAGTCCGTTTTTATGAATGAATGCTAAAAGAGCGTTGGCTATCAGAGTTCATTACATACAATTTAAAAAAATCGTATAAAGCTTAGTGTGTTCAATTTGGCCCATAATAGAGATTTCCTTTAATAAATCCAATTTCGAAAACAAAATTTGAAAAAAAAATTGATTGTAGGGGAAGATAAAGATCAGTCGGGCAGATGGTTGCCCTTAACGTTATCATAAAGTATCTAAACGATGCTTAATAATAGAAAGTAAAGAAAAATGATTAACAAAGTTTACTGCAAGAACATAATTTATAATTTTCTTCTCCCTGTTAAGGCATAGAAATCCTAAAAGACTTCATTCGCGCTGCTTAAACGTTTCAAAATTCGTTCTCATGAATACTCATTGCATAAAAAAGTTTGGCAAACGACACAGTTAGATTCGACAGAAGAGTTGTCAATTCAATTCAAAATCATTCCACTTCATATCCTATAAATAATGTATATTGTAAGCACTTTCAAGTGTCTAATTTTAAGAAAAACTTATCTATTCTGCTGCAGCTAAAAGGAAAATGAAGTTATACTTTCGTCAGTTGTACCTAAAATTTCTTGTCAAACTGACTTTTAGAAACGGACTTTTTCTTCTTTTTACATGCATGTGAACGTTTAATTTAATCGATGCTCTTTCTTCGTGCATGCAGAGTCTTACGTGGAGTTATGAAAACCTTCCAATACTATTAGAAATTACAAGTAGCGTGATAGCGTCAAAAGAATAAGCTTACTTTTCTCCCATTAAAAATGAATCGAGGACAACATTTACGTGATCGCGAACTCTTTATGGTGATAAAAGAGAAATTTTATTTTTTTCATGAGGGAACTCTAGCCCACAAGGCCAAATTCAATGTTTTTACATAAATTTAACAAACACCATATTTAAAGTCTACCGGTGTGGCCAATTTGGACCGTTCTAAAACAATAAGAGGTTTAGACCCTATAACGCCATTTATGACCTCAGAATTTAAAAAAGATCATATTATGAAAAATTGCAAATCAATCGGTCAGACAGACAGACGAACACCATTGACGTTCACATAAAGTATCTAACCGATACTTAATAAAAGCAAAACATTTTACATCTTTTGGTAATAAAGATATCATTGGTTGAAATAAAGACGCGTACATAGGGTTGAACGTGCTGCCTTAATTATCATATTGCATCTTCACCAATTATAAAATCACAAAAGCCGTTGGTAATATGAAGTCGGATTCACCAAAGAATAATTAAGAATATACATACGACATTAATGGAAAAATGAATTCGGTATAGTAAACATCCAGAAGTAAGATCGACATTGAAGCTTGATTTAAAGTCAAAACTATATTTTTTTTTAATCAAATCCAATTCAATATTATTTATATTGATGTCTTTCATGGAATATTGAAGGGAATTTTTTGTTATTTTGTTTTATTTAAAATGAAAAATGTAATTCCGAAGTTTAATGAACGAACCTTTTGAAATGAAAAAGTTCAAATAAGTAAATATCATCTCTCTGCTCATTTTTCATGCAGCTCTATATTTTAGGCAGTAGTGCAGAGAATGTTTGTGCAAATTTCGACAACCTTTTTTAATAGGATTGAAACTTTAGAAAGCTTTCTCTTTGCTGCGTGATGTTATGAGTTAAGTACTACCAGAGCGTACACAACTTTTTTTAAATCTAAGAATTCGTTCTAAGAGCGGTGCAGAAAAGATGTAAGTACTTTTAAAAAATAAAGGTTGAAACTTTCCCCTTTTTTTTGCAATTTATAGTTACTAGGTAGACTTTTATTAAGAAATGAACAAGAGTATACTTTCTACATCAGTTTGCAGTCATGAAATTGTCTTGCTAGCGACATTACTTTCTTCCGTAAATAATTTATAACATTCGTAAGATTAATGACCCACCGGGTAGAAACATGTCCCGATGATACAGAAAAACAATGGCATAAAAACATCATGCCATTATATTCCCACGAGGTTTTTTATCTTTAAACAAACTACGGGATCATATATATTCCCGATGAGGGGCTAATCGGATTAAATTTTAATGATAGGATTAGGGGCTTAACTCCCTTATGATGGGACTATTGACTTAGACTTTATGGTAAAAGCACGGTCCCAATCCTATGCCTAGATGACCTATGAGACTGATGATTCAGGAAAATATCCAGATTCTAGAAACCTTCACCTTCTGTCAACATAAATTACAACTACAAGTAATTATCAGCGGATAAAATATCTAGGAGATGAACTGACGGTTGAAATGCAAGGTTGTCAGTGTGGAATATGTTGTGGAGGATGAATGCTACTTTATGCAAATAGATAGGATGTAAGATGTAACCCCCAATAATAGCCCAAACTTTTATAAATCGTCTTGCACATACGGTTTTTTTTTTAATTTGCTTTACGATTTGTGAAACATGTAAATCTGAAGTTTCATGAACGTACCTTTTAAAATTCAAATCAAATAAATAAATATTTCATCTCTTATCATTTCTCATGCAGCTCTACATTTTATGCAGTGAAATGTGTAACAGTATAAGACAACCATTTGTTGTTCTCTACCCCTCTACCGTGAAGCCTCGGAGTGACAATATGTCAAACATTTGCCTTTGTTTTGACAAGCTTTTTAAATAGGACTGACTCTTTGGAAAAACAAGCTTTTTCTTATGTTGTTTGATGTTATGAGTTATTCATAACATACGATATCAGATCGTGTCAGAAGGCTTTTTTTTTAATTTAAGAATTCGTTCCGAAGATCGGTGTATAAAAGATGTGAGCACTTTAAAATAAAGGTTGAAACTTTCCCCTATTTAATGCAATTTAAAGTGACTACGTAGACTTTTATTCAGAAATGACCATGACTATACTTTTTACATCAATTTTAAAAATCCACCCTTACTCTCTGTGTTCTTTCACAGGTAACAGTCCTTTGTGAGCAAACCTTTCCAATGTACTTTTATTTAAACTATGTCCTTTTTTCATACATATAGAAAGCAGACTTACAGTTTTCTCATTTCTTAATTACAATATTATTATTGCATGAACAAATATATCGATTATAGTTTCTAATCAGGTGGTCTTTTTTCAAATAAAAATGACTTCACACGACAGAAAACACGACAACAAATTAAAATAGCAGTTAGTTTCATGTAACTGCTCGAACTCAAACTTTAATATCAGAAATCAATATAACGAGTTATCTCATAGAGCAGTCTGCAGCTTTTTTAGTTGTTTATTACTATTTCTGGTTACAAAAGGATTTACTTCTATTTCTTCAATATATAAACTGCTTCATATTAGAAAAAAATCAAATAGTTTTAAAACAAAATTTCAGCTTGAAAATTACCATCAGACTAAAACTTAAGCAGAAAATTTAACTTACCATTTATTTTTCTTCTGTTCAAAAGTCACCCGAATATATCTTATTTCAAGTTAAGTGATTCAATTCATCAAAATTCAGCTAAAATAAATACTAGAAATATGTCTATGTACTTTTTTACGTTGTTATTAGCATTTCCAATAAATTGTTGTACATCAAAATTACATTCATTGTCAAACCCGGAAGTGATATCAAACTTAAACGACTACCTAAAACCCTTCGCCAACTGCCTTGTCCACATCATCAATTTCGAGTACTATGACTTCGTACCTTTGAAATTCCCAGTCGCAATCAGTGGAAT
>JAQGBU010001846.1:0-11284 GCA_034698605.1 Isotoma decorata | reverse complement strand
AACCCGTGTGGATCAGCCATGCATTGTATCCCTGAAAAATCTAAAAAATAGGGCCAAGTGGTAATATCCCTAAAAAGAATCCCTAGAATTTTCAGGGATGGTTCAGGGCCAACTGGTGCCGGCCAAAATTAAATGACTTTGTAATTTCTGTACCATTGCTACTTGATTCTAAAATAAGCAATATGAACACTTTAAGTTAACAAATGTATGCGATTTATTTCATTCCGTCGCCACACCATACATAAACCTCCTTAAATAAACTTATGACTACAGAATAAGGTACGATTTCAACGAGTTGTTTAATATTTGCATCACAAAAATATATTGATTTCGTTTCATTTAAGAAATCTATTGCTACACTACTTTTATATAGACAGTTATGAAAAATTATCCAATTCATAGCTAAACTTAATCTATTATCTAACCAACTTACAAAAATTTCTGATACAAAATTCAGTTTTTTTTCAATTTCTCGTCCATCAGTTTACTCGATAAGCTACAACTTACATTTTTCTATATAAAACTTGAAAAATGTTTTAAGGCAGAACTGTGTTTCAGCAGCAGAGCATTGTAGGAGGAGTGAGACATTTATGAACAATAAATTACTACGGGGCTAAATTATTTTACATCTTGGCACAAATGGCCCAAAATGAAATAAGTAAAATCAACATAAAACGAAAAGTTTTGGGTAAATTGTATAACTGCATCTCAGGTTAACTTACTTCAATATGCACTTTATCTCAAACAAAAGTATTAAAATGTAATCTAGGTACTTTATTCCGAAAATGACTATTATCCTTAAACTCCTTTCCTTTTATTGATGCAAAATTATTTCAGTATTGTATTATGTATATTATAATACCTCGTGTTTTCAGTCCTCATACAAGGTCTTTGTGACTATGAAGTTACACAATAGCAATTTCACAGAAAAATGAATGTAACATCGAGATACGACCTTAATGTTTTTATCACCAAAGCATTATTGCAGAGTTACACCATCTTGGTATAAGACCAGCTTCACCAAGAAATTATTATTTTGCTGACGTTATTTGAAAACGAAGATTGAACGCACACGCGGAAGCACATAAGAACTTCTCGTCCAATATTCCCTAGTTCGGCAAAAGTTATCATAATTCCTTGAGACCAAGTGATTCAGTCAGTTGCAAGTAATAAGGCGTCCTTAGAGGTAGAAGGTATTGGCGAGCTTCATTTACAGCTTTGCACTGTTTAATTAAAAAAAAACAAAAATGTTTAAATTCATTCTCACTCACCTAAATATTTTTACTATTTTCAAAATGCGCAAATCGTTTAAGGGATACTTACAGTTGGCTGACTTCCATTCGTCTTTAGTTTTGGTGTTTTATCCCTGAAGAATAAAGAATCTTTTTCTTCAAGTGGGGTTTTAGAGATTGGTTCTTCCTCCTTCCATGATTTTGTACGCAATTTATCTCCAATAGGAAGTAAGTGTCCTTCAGTTGTAAAAAGATAATCACTAAAGCGTTCGTTTACCGGGTTATCAACGTCAAAGAGCTAAAAATAAAAACACAACCAAGTCGGCAAGTAAAGCTAGATAGTTTCAATAGTTTTAAAATTACGATCGTACCAGGTACAAGTATTTGCAGGTTTCCGAGAGGAAAAAGCTTTCCATTCTGTCTTCTAAACTCATGTCAATCACATCATGGACAGTTGCATATCCACATTTAGCTTTAGCATAAGAGTTCAGACTCAAAACCACTTCCCTTCCGACATGCAAGTAGAATGGATTTTTTGTGGCCTTTTAAAAGATTCAAAATAATTTTCAGTAAATCAGTTACAACTAGAATTATAAGTGTAGCCATTGTTTTATAGTGGTATACCAATCACTAGTAAAATACCACTAACCCAGGTGCAAAAAGCCCCACATATTAAAAGCTTATATATAGTTATCATTGACAAGTGTAATTACCCTGTACAGAAGGTAAGTTGATTCCACCAGCTCAGGCCGAAGTGGATAAAAACTCACATCCGGGCTAAGTCTTTGCCAATTAAATCTCTCAGGCAGAAGGCCATATCGTTTCCACACATTGTAATGCCAAGCGTGGGTACAAATCGCTTCTTCAATGTCGCCAAACAAAACCTATTTTCCACAAAAGTGGCATTAAACTAGTGGTTCACTGATTACAACAAACCTTATGATAAAAGATATTGTAGCAAGTACCTGCACTGCAGGAAAGGAGGCTTGTAAGGCATCAATCCAATATGTGTATGTGTTTCCGCTATGCATATCAACATTGACGTACAGAGGATGATCCCCATATCCTGAGTTGCAATGTGTTCGTCTAACCAGAAAAAACGACGGTGATTAGCATCATAATATCTTCAACATTACTTTTTATCATCTACTATTTTCTAATAGAGTTAACTTATGTCCAGAAATTAAAAAAACACTCACCCTCGACGAAGATACTGTTTAATGACGCTATATGATTCATTAAACATCGAGTAGTCTTCCTCTTCTCCAAATAAGATGTACGATTTGAGCAAATATTCAAAATAAGAATCTAATCCAGCACCTAAGCCACTTAGTCGCCCTACCCATTGTCCCGTTTTAGCGTTTATCACATTTCCTGTAAATTGTAATCAAACATTTATTTAGTAATTAGCTTTTTAAGATGTTTTATTCAAAGTACGACTATCGTTATTTTATAGAAACCTAGAAGTCCTGTGGTCTTTGCTCTTGCACTCCACAAGGCCCGATTAGCTCGCCTAGCCATTGATTCGTAAATGGGATCCCCCATAAGCCTTGAGAGTGCTCCAAGTTCAAGAAGTAAAGATCCAGCACCTGCAGTACACGTTTCTGCACCATCATCTACAAACCCCTTACGAAGGTTTACCTAGAACAGTATAAGTGTTTTTAATTGTCACTTAAAGTGCTTAAACTCGTTTTAAAATTTATTAATTACTCTGGGGTATGGAATCCCAGTTATTGATTTTTGAAAGGCAGGTAGAAGTCGAGATGCGAGATCATTAGCTAATTGTAAAAGTTCTCCATCGTACCAAGGCGGCCTTAGGTCTTCCCCAAATAAATTGCGGCTATCTTCCATGAGCATATGAGCAGATAAAAGCCCTCCGAGCAGTCTTTATTCAAGAATAAAATTAATTTTTTATTATTATTATTAGCATTCGAAAGTAAGGTTCTCAATTAATATAAAACTGAAACATACCTTATGTTTGCTTCAAAGACTTGTACGGTATTTTCTTTGTCAAAGGAGACATGTTCAATAACTAACTTAACAGCTCGATGAAACTCTGACACATTGCCAAGAACGGCTAATGTGTCCAATGAGTCCACCAGGGTTAAACAGTAGTCTCCAAGAACATCATTGATATTAATGTTGGACCTGTATAAAGTGTTTACCATTAAATTAAACATCGATCTTTAACTCACAAATTTATCCCTTATTCTAAAACTATATTCTTACGGATTTTCATGGTCCGGACCTCTGCCAACGCAATGTATTGGGTCAAGCTCATCTAACGGGAATGCGTATTTCATGTACCCATCATAAGCAAAATAGAACATCTTGCGAACCTCGTCCAACATCTCCATTCGCATATCTTCCGTAAATGACCCATATTTCTGGTCTAACTTATCATAGGAATGGCCAAAAATATTGAATGCCTGTCTAGAGGCTGGCAGAAACGTTAAAACGGATAGAAAGAATATTGATAATCTACATATGGTACGGCTAGTAGGGCTCATTTTAATTGCAAGTCTCAGCTACTCTTACACCTGTGACCTGTGACAGTCTATCACACTCAGAACGGCAAGTGCAATTACTTGGTAGACCACTTGATTCCTTTAACACATATGCACAGCTGCCCAAACTTATCTTTTTCTTGTACACATTTAAATATTTGTCTAGCTAGAACGAAACTATATCACCGAATTTGTATCACAACAAATTACAAGTAACCTGGGACGTATTCTGCAAGTCTTCACAAAACCTAATAATGTTTTTTGCAATTCGAATCTCGTACATCAATATTTGTCAATTATACTGTTTTCGGGAAATTAGTTTGGAAGTCAATAGTTAACTTTTCCCAGAATGTCTATCGTTTTACTTAATAATCTAATTTGGCTTTTGCTTCCCTTGCTGACTATATAATTGCATGCGTCCCTTCTAAAAGATAAAAAGGAAATTATCTTTCTCTGTGTAATACTTAGAATGGAAGACCTAAAATTCTACACCCTAAAAAGCTCTGGCTTTGGGTTCCTAACAAAACTGCTACTTTTGCAACTACCTTTCACAAATGCCGATCTTCAGGGTACCTGAAATATAAAAATTAATCATTACAATTTTTGAAAACTTTTTCAAAAATTATAATGGTGCAAACTTTCAAGGCATAAAAAGTTTACAAAAAGCCAAAGGAAACTTGGAAGGGAAAAAATAGAAAATAAAATAATTTTTATAAATTAAATGGTACTTACGCTATATTGGTTGAATAATAATATTCAAAGGGTCATATAGAATATATTTTACTTCCGGGACTCCACATCCTCCTCAGTGTCGACGTATTTTTCTTACTCAAACAATGTATCTGATAGTCTTTGATGCATCCATGGTTTAATGTTGAAATTTGAAGATCGTAGCACGGCCTTGTGCTTCAAAAATTATACCAAAATGATTGAGTCTACGTTACTTCTGATTTAGAGTTGCTTGAAATTTTTTGAAGTTGATGAGCCCTTCAATAAAAATTTTAAAAATTATATCAGTTAATTTTCAATGATTTCCTGTTACAAAATCTATATTCTATTTCTTCACACATGAATTGACAAATTTAGAACCAAACAAAGATGACTACTATATTTAGTTGTCAACGTAACCATACAAATACTGAATACATTAAATTCACATTTTAAATTTTTTTTTAAATCTCCTGGTCCTATGATATGAATGTTACAAAGTCTAATCCAATACCTTAAAATCTTTTAAAGGAACTTCAGTTTATAAATTCTATAAATTTTTGATACATTATTTTTGCTTTAATAATGTTCAACTTAAACAAAAAAAAAATGCGTGAGTCAGTGTTATACCAGCTGTGGTAAACTGAGACATTTAATTTAATGAGCATTTAAAACTACGGCAAGTAGTATAAATGTAATAGTATTAATATAGGGGGAAACAAAAAGCTGTCCACGTTTTTTTCCATACTCTCCCTACGTAATTTCTTTCCAAACATAGCAAATACCTTTCCGTTACAAATAAAAGAAAAATATTCTTTAATGATACTTAAATATTATACCACGGAACATGAATTAATATTAATATTATGTCTGTTTAGTTAAAGTTTATAGAGGGAGGGGGGCAATAATATCCAGATGGTTAGGATACCACACACACTCAATTGATGAACATTAAATCTGTCCATCCATACATGATACATTACTTAAATTGTTAACAGGAATACAAATGCCGTTCCAATATTTTATGAACACCTACCTCGTTCCGGTTATTTTTATAAATGATTGTTGGGTTTAGTAAATAACATTTAAATTCAACCCAAGTCATGATTGACTTGTTTTTATTCAATCACAAAATAAAATTTATGCGAGGATTGAGAAGTGAAACTATGTATAAACAATAAACCTTGAATCTAAAATATTTCTGAGAAGCGAATTGATACTGGTAGGATATTACACGTGTAACTAGATTAGCCTCTTCGAAAAGAGTATTAAAGTATCAATTTAAACATTATCTATTCCACCGAATCGATCTCTGCTCTATATTTTATTTACTATCCCCTTCATTTGCACCTTCTGAGACTCTGAGCCCTGAGCTTATCATTCTATTTGGCCAAGTATTAAATATTCCATTAAACCTTAAAGTACAAAGTACTGGACTTGTAATGTAAACTACCATACTGGATGGTTTGTTAGTGAGAAAAATACAGTTTAATTATTTATTGGTTTGGTTTCACTAACTTGACTTGTAGACTAGTCCTTTATTCTATTGATTTCCTTCTGTCTCTAACTAACTAAACAAGATTAGGTGTCGTGTCACTGCATACTCTCAGTCAATGTGCTCAATATCTTTAAACAAATAATTTTTTTGTATCCATTTTCTTTTTGTTTTAGTTCCATTCTCTGTTCGCAGTTTATTCTGCTATGCTAAGGCAAACAAGTAACACTTTTTATTGCTAACTTCATTTTTTGCTCATGCAAATTAAAATCCGTTTTTCTCAATTTTACCAAACACAATGTTATTCTGATTCCTTGTCTTTTCGGTTATGAAACTCAGCTTTTCAATTCAACAAGTATTTAAATTAAACCTAAAATAAATTAAATCTAATATTTCTGATCTGCTTATTTATGCCCTTATTATATGCAACTTGCCAGCCTTGTTTGCCATGAACTTGATTGTAATATGAAATATTTAAAGAAGGAAAACTATGGACAGTAGAAATATGAACAGTTGAAGAGAGTTAAACTTTCAATTGCAAATCAAAAGATTAAGCTTGTATTAATAAAATTAAACTCTCCACACTGTGCATTGAAATTAAAATATTATTTCGTGATTTTGAATTTGACTATTTTATAAACTTTTAAATGCCTACATAAATGAAATAATTAATTACAAGTTGCAGTTAATTTTTGAAAAATAACTGGCTTTACTTGAAATTGAATCTACTAATTCATAATTAATGGTTGATTAGTTTTTTTTAATCAAATAAGTAAATAATTACACAATGAGACACCACTAGTAAAATGTTATTTTTCACTTACTTGTAAACGATATTATGATGATATCTGCTGTATATAAATGCAAATTTAATATGTAAATGTGACGGATTTGAACACTTAAAGGTTTGCTTAGAGCAGTTTAAAATCTTCTTAGAATCCCAGTTTCTGATGTCAAATCATTTTTGCCAATTTTTGACTCTTCTTTTGTGATTATACAACCCTCTAACTAACCTCTCTAGGGTATTGTACTCATAGTTAAACTCATTTTTTCAATTGAAACCAGGTAGTAGTAAAAAGTATAATACACATCATCCTATTCTTCAAACTTTTGCACTGTGCGGTGAATGAATGTGTGTGAAAACTGGAAGTAGAAATATTACAAAAAAGCAGATAGATAGTAAAACTAAAACGACAATAATAGCCACTAATGTTAGGTTTTCACGTTTTACTCTCAGAAGAAATGAATAATTTACTAAAAGACAGGACACTGACACGTTTCCTTCCGAACTCCGCTCTGTCGTGTATCTACTCTCAATAAAATGTATCAATGAATACAAACTGTGAATTGCAGCTTTAAAAAACAAAATTGCAATGTGTAATACAAAAATATTATTAATAATGGCAATACAATAAGGTAATGATAAAATGTATATAACAATAAGAAATCAAATGGATTTCACAAAATTTAACACTTGTCTTGAAGTCAGTCAACTTCAACCCTACATTCAATATTTCTATTAAATTTTGACCAAAACATTAACATGGTATATAAAATTTACTTTATTGTAACGATATTTATTACATTATTTTACTATATACTTTTAGTCTAAAAAAAATAGCAATTCAATCCTTTAGTTGCATTGCTTAAATATGTCTAAATGGTTTACCGTACGCTAACTAATAGTTAAGATGGTTTCCTTATTATACCATTACTACTACTACTAGTACTGACAAATATTCAATTTTTTAGGTTTTTTACTACCTATGGGTCCATTGTAAATTGTAATGCAACATTTCTTGAGACTTATACTATAGTTTTTATATCACCACTATTTCATTAAAGATGTTGGGGAACCCCTTGTCCTAACATTGTGTTTAACACTTTTGTACCCCATAGGAATATCTCCTTCACTTTTATACTACACAAACCACTACCTATTTACTTTGGAGTTCGCAATAAGGAGATCTAGTGTCTAGAAAGAAACAACTTCTTTAACATCATCAGCACATCACACTCATTTCTACCAGAGAGAGATAGAATCTTAACCTGATATAAATAAATGAAGCAATGAAGGGGCATTATTATTAATACCTTGCAAGTTTAGATTGCAGAGAAATACAAATTTTATGTAAGTATTATAGTTTTAGAGCCGTAGTAGTGGTATGGCGAAATAAGTCATATTATTATAGAAAAAATCAAAGTAAAACCTCAGAAACCTTCTATTTTCTATAAGTCGTCTAAAGACTATTCTAGTAGAGATGTGAAAGAAGTGCTTAAATCTTACAAGATTTAACCTTTAATTTACTTTCAGCTGCATAAGCATTTTATATTGTCTTTCTTACAAGTTACAACCATTTAACCTTAACCTGCATAAGAAATACATGTAGAACTTCAGATTGTTTTCATTTTTAAAAGCCATAACTTGATTACTCTTTTTGAAACACACTTTGTTGTACCTAAAGATGAACGATTCGGTTATCCTCTACATTTTCATATTTGTTTCAATCTTTCAACAAATTTTAAGCAACGTAGCTTTTTATGAGTTTTAAAAATGTGTAAAACCTTTTATACTCCATTCTGTATTAATCTTAATTGTTCATGATTTAAAAATTTAACATTTATGATGTTTATTTGTGAGAAAATTGTTTTGCAGCACATGCTTAGTTATGGAAGAATTAATGCTGCGTAATTGATAGTTCAGATTATTGAGAAATTCATGGAGAAAATAAAAATACCAATTAATACTACTCCCTCTTCAACACTTCCTCAGATTTCCTAGATCAGTATAAGAAATCCGAGGACAAAGAAGTTTCTTGTTTATTTGAAACTTAGTTTGTATTTTTCCTTGTATGTTTTACCTATGAACTGTACAGCTTTAGCTTATTTATCTTGATTGCAAAAGCGGTTATTACATTTTTCCTGCATTTTACTAGCTGTTAGTGATGATAATTTCTGTAAAAGGATTTATATTAAAGGCATAAAAATATATAAGCATATAGGCAAAAAAATAAGTGATGGAATTGGGACTTTATTCTAGAGGGCATTTAGTTTTTCAAACATGCTGTCAAACAGCCATGGTTCGTCTTACAGACTGAGCTAGAAGACATTTGTTCCCGTGTTCCATACAAAAACCTGATGAAATGATGTTGTGTTTATTGAGTAATCATTTACTGCACATATACCAAAATATTAACCAAGGCTATTTGCTAAACTTGCAGTTCATAATATTTGTAGGTATATTAATATTAGTTGCTTACTCGTGTAAATAGCGCTAATACTCTTAACCTTCAATGTAAAAATATTTAAATGTAATGCAATAAACAAATTCATCATCCTTTATTATGGAAAGTCGATAAAAAATATTACACTATGTTATGTATAATTGTACAAGAAAGGTTATACAAGACCAGGTAATCAAGATGAAGGTGATCTTTTGAATTTTAAACATTTAACTTTGAAATGGAATTGGAACTTTTTATTGTATCGGATTGAATTTTGAACTGGACAAATGCAAATCACAAAATCTAAATAATTCCATTCCAATCTACCTAGACATATTTCATTGCTCTGATTTTTCAATTTTAATGGGTATATGTAAAGGCTTTGATAAAAATCTTCCCTATATATTGTTGGTGGTAAGGTTAATAATTCATACATTACTGTTTCAAATTTAACATTTTCGCAATTCTCCATTGTATAAGTTTTAAAATGGTAACTACGTGACTGGTGGTAAATATTGAGTAAAGAGTTTTTAATAGCATAAATATACATCAAGACAAAGAAACCCTTAATTTAAATATAATAGATAAACTTTAAACCCATTCAAATAGTCAGGAAGTCTGAAATTTCTTAGGGGTATTTTCTAAGTGGTAAATGAGATTTAGAGGTAATTTTTGCCAATGGGGAGATGAATTTTTAAAGAAGACAATCCCAAAATGATTAGCATTAACAATGTCAGAAGCCCTTAAGGGGGCCAAAAAACTTCCAGTTTAATTCACAAAAATCGCCAAATCGTTTGTACATTAGTACTATAACTATTATTGAATTGAATTGAATTTGAATTTGTTATCAGATTGAAGCTGCAGTAAACTAAAGTGTGCTTACAGTCAGTGAAATATCATAGAAATAACAAGCCAATATAAATAATAATAATAAGATGAATAAGGAAGTACTAGAATATATGAGTCATAGTCATAATCCTAATAATAATAATAACAATTAGGAACAATAAGATTTTAGTTAATATGTTTAATTATTGCTTGTAACATCAAGACAGTTCCTTGTTCTTCCACCAACTGTACTATGCATTCTAAACTCTTTTCCTTTTATTGATACTCAAATTCATCAATAAACCTTTATTACGTCTGATGAGTTTGAGTTGAGTATTGAATAGAAATTCCCAAGTATTTTTCAGCCCTGGTTGAACCAAGTACAAAAAAAATCCTGAAATCTTCAAGTTCACTTTTGTATGTCTTTGTTTCTAATTTGAAATATGGTAATGGGAAACAATTTTTCATTGCATGACTAGTTTAGGTGCATATTTGTTGTTGACGCATTTTTACGTTAATTTACCCCGATATATATAGAATACAAACATTATAAAATTCTTATAAAACAAATACCCTCAAAAGTATTTCTGACTTTAACTTCACGTAAGAAATCAAATGATCACCATTTTGCTGATTATACCAGTTGGCTAGTTAAAACTTCAGGACTACTTGAAAAAATTATAGTATACAAGTATTTTAAGCTAGCTACGCTACGCTAAGCTAGCTTCTCCAAAAAATGCGCTTTTGTGGTCGTGGGTATGCCAAAGCTGACTTGTAATTAAGAGGTCAGAGGTCGGTCAGTAAGATTTATGAGCAACTATCGTCTTCTTTAAAATACGGAACAATAGTGCATAAGAAACACCCCGAGTAAGTTGTAATCCAGGGATGTCATCCCATAATATTAAGTTTTTTAGAATATAAAGTAGTGTGCTGTAGAGGAAATAAAACCCCGGATTTATGTACTGTACACAATAAAGTATCGATGAATAGTAGTCGTAGTATATAGTTCTTTGGTAAAAGCAATGCGAAATGACTGAGCAAAAACTAATGTCTAAAAATTTTTTTGACATATTTCTAATTTTAAAGCTTTAGTTATTGACTGGTTTTGGATATGTATCTCTATAAGCACTTCGGGGTTGTTACCCCAAACATGATAGACGTGTCAAAATCCAGGGCCTGCCTGTGAAGTTTATCCAAAACAATTTCATAATTAAAAAAAAATTATTAAATACAGTATGCAGCGATAAGACCCGTTATGTATGAGCGAACCTTTGTAGTTCCAGGAGTGCC
>JAQGBU010001845.1:0-11284 GCA_034698605.1 Isotoma decorata | reverse complement strand
GGGTATCACAGTGTGTACCTGTGATTTTGAACACATTCTAAATCACCTAATCTGCCAATTTGCCAATTTATCAACAACCATATACGAGTTTGCTCCGCTACTTGGTTACACCCGTTTGCAATGGTTTATTTCTTAAACATTTACAAAGGATAGTTCAATGTCGTCCAATTAGAATAGGATAGGTGTGAGAGAACTAGTAAACAAAACAACGCTGGAGTAATGTTCTATTTTATAACTGTTTTTAATGATAATCTTCTTTAAATAAAGTTTGCATGTAAAGCTTTGTTAGAAATTAAATTCATATCCTTGTTTTATAGCATAGTAATGGTCTTTTCACTCACACTCCTACAAGCAATGTTATTTGCTCTGATTTAAATTATGAGTAATTGTTAGCAGGGTGAGAATTTCCAACAAAACCGTAAAAACAGCCCTTCAGTCTCTTTTTTCATTGTGTATTCAAAATGACTAAAATTATTTGATGTATTATTATACCCATGTTTACGAGTGCAAACAACAAGAAGGAAGACGTATTCTATTCTTTCTATCAAACTAATCCCAAGTGTCAAGTTTCGCACATACGCTATGGGAAAAAGCCTCGTGAAAGTAATCAAAACGTTTTGATGACACAATTGAACATTAATACGAAAGTAATTCGATACATTGGGAATAATAAGATGAATAAAAACGTGAATATCCTCATTAATCTACAACGTCTTGTATTCGACTTATGACGATATGTAATTGTATATGTCTTTTATCACATTTGCATCAATAATAAACGATATGAAGTTCTAGACAGAAAACAGGCATAGACTTGCATTTGCATTGGGTGTTTACTATTCTTGAATGACAAATGGCCAGCTACAAAAGGTCACTGATTTAATATTCGTATATTCAAGATTTGATGGGCTTATCATTATCTCCTCGATGATAGATTATTTGCATCATTAATATTATGAAACAAAAGAAGAGAGCTATGTATTAAATCGATGGATAGTGATGTAACAAGAAAATTTCCATTAAAATTAAGAAATTCCTAAAATACAATTCCTCAAGTACCTTGAAAATATTAAGTTTTTAAGTTTTGAGATTCATAAAGTGCAGAATGTATATAAAAGACCTCTTGGGATTCGTTAAGGATCTGATTACAATAGTTATCTTTATAATAATAAATACCGTGAAACCGGAATTAGAATCCATCCTGGGTTTGTATAAACCCCCTAAATAACTGCAGAGGGTTGATAAATTGTTTGAAAAAATAAGTCCACCTGGAATGCAGCCCAATCCCTATCTTGATAATTTTGATAAACTGTTTTTATAAAGCTAGTTTGTTGTAACAATGTAAAAAATTAAACTTTTCTGTTAATGTCATAATAGCCTTTTACATTTTTATAACTATTTTTTTTACTTCTCGTTATAAAAATATGAAGTATGACTGTAATTTAATATACAACTATATTTAATATGAAAGATATATAATCTCAGAAATTAATTGAATAATTTAGCTAACGTAATTTCGATTTGCACTATTTGCTATGGGGAGAACTTGCATGTATCAAAACTTTCCTACGTACTACTAAAGTCCAGATAATCTTTAAACCTTGGTAACTCGCGTTACCCAATATTCTAAAAAAAATATTTGAATTATTTTTAAAATAAAACATCTGAAGGGTATGGACTATCTTTATGAATTACACTTTTGTAAGAGAAAAAAACTTGGAGTCTTGTTCACTGTTGTAATTATGTCAACGTTATGTGTGTAAGTTTTGTATGTGTAAGTAACCATTGACTTTAGTTCACTGGCCTTATATTGTTCACGACGCAAACGTCGACCTTGAAGATTTGTGTGTGAAGATTTTTGCTCCGTGACGTCTAAAATTAAACATTATTCTTCCTTCAGAGTGTGTTCAAACTTATGAAAATATTATTATTGCTTTTTGTTTAACCCCTTCGTAAAGGGTTGTCTACTTTGACATCTTTATCTTTCGATAAACACGTTTTGAAGACGTTCCCTTATATTGGAATGCATGCGTTTTACGGTTTTACCATAAAATGATGACTGCTTTCCAACAAAAGTCAGGATTCAATTAATTTTCAAATTTTTAGCCATAAAGCAACTTTAAAATTTTCAAGCACTGGTAATACATATGAATAAGACCTTTTTTTCTCGTGAGCATGAAGAGGTAATTAAGGATGGGCATAATTTGATTGGGGAAAGATTAAAATTAAAATCGATTTTCTTTACTATAATCCGTCAAGGACAAGAAACCTTTGTAATTGAATTTAAAGTAGAGCTTTAAAGGCTTCTAAAATCTAAAATGTGATTCTGACAAAGTTTCCTAACTACTGCTATAAGAAACAGAGTTGACTTATAAATAATTGATAAGTGTCACCAGTCACCGCATAGGATGGATTATAGAGAAGATATTCAAATGTGTACATTGAGATAAATTTCCTTGAAATTGTTATTTCTTTTACAGTTACATATGGTTTGAGATTGGAAATATATACATGTACTTATCGTAAACCTCGATTTAGAACTCCTTGGGGAGTTATTATTTTCACCCTTCAAAAATAACGGGGCTAAAATTCTTAGGAAGGCTATATCGTGGGGGACTTAATGTTTGGAATTAATTTTTTAAGAATTGTAGAGTTTTACTAAAATTTTGATCATTATTTACCTAAATTTGACCATTTTAATACAATTTTGTTTATTATATAACATATTTAAGACTTATCATCAATGTTTAAGTCGAAATCACACAGTTATTAGGGTTAATCTCTATTTTATGAATTTAAACATAAATTTGTAAGACATACGACAAATTTAGAAAGTTTTACCTTTGGAGGTACATAAAAAAGGTCAGAATTTATTTTGAGGGGTTGGGGGATTTATGATTTACTTCACCAAACATCGTATTTGCCGTGAGGAGGTATTCAATGGAAAATTATATTGCGGGTGGGGTTCTAAATCGAGGTTTACGGTAGGTATCCTGGAAGTTTCTCAAGCCTCCTAAATGAATAAATTCTTACTCTACATACCATACTTAAACTAGAACATAACATTTGTAATGTACTTATCGGTAGATTTTCACTACTATTTTTCATATTCTTCATTTATCAACAGTTGCAATCCATTGAGATGTTTGTATGCATAAAATCAAAATACCAAGAAGCATGCAAAGCAATACGATTGTTAAGGAAGGACATGAATACTCTCTCTCTCTCTCTCCTACTGGGTTAGAATCAATTACAATTGCAAATACTATTAAAATTTAACTAGGGCATTGTTCAAACCCACATAGAGTAGAGTTTTTCATGAGAAATGATGTCAAAACTGTCAAGAAAACCTTTAACAACATTGATACCTAATTTTAATGATGTGAAAAGCTACATCATATCCAGATTTTAAAAATTCAAGGTTAAGACAATCTGAATCCAAGCATCGGATGTATTACCATTTATAAATAAAAAAGGTGTATAATGTGCTCACCTACTTCCTTTTAAACAACTAATCTACACCAATATATATCATATCTATTGCAACCGTCCATATAAAACAGACGTAAGAAAAAGTCCATGTGTGTATGTAACTCCTCTCTACATTTATGCAACTCTGACACAAAAACATTACCCTGGAATGGAATCGATATTAGGTTTGACAAGTCAGTAGAGGGTAGACGACAACAATTCAGGACAAATTTTTACTTTCCTGTCCACTTATTTTACCTTGAGCCCTTCTCTCAATCATATTATACTGTTCAAAATATTGTTGAGCTTTTCCCATGATAATCTTATCATGAGAATTCGATGTAGTTTTGATTGTAGAAAGTGTGTTGGTAGTAGTAGTAGTGAAAGTACCAGAGTGTGGAAGTAGTCGTATCCATGCTCTCAAATAAATAAATGTCTCAAATCTTGAACAAACACGGGTAGTTATAGCACAAAAAGGTTCATGAATTTTTCCATTTCTTTTCAACTCTTATGTAATCACGATGGGGAAAATAGGACATTTATACTAAACAACAATTGTGATGATATATTCCTGTAAGTAAGATCGTTTTCTATATCCACTTATCTCCTAAGATGTTTTCCCTCGAATGTGCATTAAAGGGAAACAGAGTGCTCTTTAAGGTGGTCAACAGTGTGGTCCAGTCTTGTAATGTGGTTTCAAAAAGAAATCACTTGGGAAACGGAACAAACTCAGTACCTTGTGCACATTCTGAAAATATTGTGTACAAAGCTTTCGAAGAATCACTGCAGCAGCATCAAAATACAAGACTTTGATTGCTTGTGTCAAGACAGTTGGCCAAACTTGGTTAGAGTTTTAGTACCACAAATTGTAATTTTTAGTTTGTCGACTGTAGTACCGAAACCGGACTCACTGACTGTACATTTTTTTTACATCACAAGATCAAATTTCATCAAATCAAGAAAAACTGTCTGTCATGTAATTTAATGCAATATTAAGAAATTGGCTGTTCCTTCATGGTAGTTCCTTCATTTACTAAAAGTTTGCTACCTTTGAATGTATAAGTTGAGAAATTGTCATTGTCATAATAAGGAAGAGCAAGAGGGTAACAGGGAGCAATATCATCATTATTATTATTTTTATTGTATTTTTATAAAAAGTTAAGTTTGAAAGGGGTTCTCCCATTCACCCAAGCAGACATTTAAGTCAAGTCAGTCAGAACTCGTCACAAATCACCTATATATTTAATGGGAGTCTAATACCGGTAGTCTAGAAGTAGTAAGTAGAAAGTTGGAGTTGAAGTCAGTAGTGAAGCTAAAACATTCTCTCCCACATATACAAGAATTTGATTCGACATTCACTCACCAAATGTTTAAACTTTCCTATATTTAATTCAGTTGGCTTTTAGTAGTCGCTGGAGAAAGTTATGTCCCAGTCTAGGTCCATTCCGCTACTCAAAAACCCGGGATCAAAACGCAGCTTTCTCCACTTTCACGTTTCTTTCTTTGCCAAATTGTAAATACCCTGAAAGGAAGACGAAGTGATGGTTATAGATGAAAGTGACACCGACCCTACACCCCAAGCCTGTTCACTTAGATAGTTAGTTTTACCACCTCACTGCACTACTACTCACCAGGACACATACAGTGGCACACACATTTAGTACCTGAGAGAAGCTAAAATACATACTAAGAGACGATGTTCACTCTAACATTTTATATTTACTTTTCACTCAAGTAACCTTTTTCAATTCTTGACAAAATCTTAAGATGAATTAATATTTTAAGTATTTTTAAAATTTTAAATATTAAATCCTTACATTAAATAGATAATTTAGTCATTGTACATTTTTATTCACTATAAGTTTAATAAAATACTCAAACTTTAAAGATAATTAAGAAAAATAGATAAATTATAGTGCATTGAATTTCAAAACATTTTATCGACTTGCCCCAAATTCGGAGCCCTTGACAAACAAACTTTACTTTCCGGTTAAATAAGCCCTTGATCATATAAATATTCTTAAACAAAGTTTTCCCAAGTGATTTCTTATTGAAAGTTAAATTCCTAATTGCTTTTTAGTTTTTATTTTCACGTTAAACGTGAACAACAGCCCTACCAAAAAGGGAATCCCTAAAAAATCTTAAAAAATAAAAACACGAAAGAGCTTTTCTGGATGGGGCACTCTAAAGTATCACTTTTCCCATAACCCGTTGGGGCTATTGCTGCTTTTACTCGTGAACTGAAGTCTGAGATTTTTTATCATTATTCGTTCGTATCTTCGGTTGAAGACTAGATAAGACTAGAAGTGTCTCATTTTGATGTCGTGAAAAGTTGTCGTCTTCATAAAAATTATAGTTTTACTAGAATATTTATATATAGTGGAAGGAATTACTCAGGAAACAAACTCTTTCTGACTTTTTTGTCCATAGTTCCTATAAGTATCCTCTACACAGACTTGAATTAAAGGGTTTGTTGAGGTTCTTTGTGTTTTGAATGAAAATTGTACCTGTTGTTGGTGCTGAGTTAATTGTATTCAGAGACTTTCTTTTAACTTCTGCAATCCTACTTTAATCTTTTACATGAGATCATATTAATTATATACATCTTTGTTGTGTCTCATTCATTAAGTGAGATACTCCTCCAACACGTTAAGTACAAATATGTAAAAGTGCAGGGGAATGGAAAGCTATCTTAAGATGGAGGAATGAGAGAAGAAAAAATGTCTTTGATATTTGATAACATTGAGTTGCACTTAAATTGTAATTAAATACTCTTAAAACTCCTATAAAGTTGTTGGGATTGAATTGTGTATAAACTATAAAGCTGAGTGAGTGTGATACTATTACATTGACGTGGAACAGTTGTAAAAAATAATCCAATAAAAAGCCTGATTAAGTATTTTACAATACTCAGTCAGTTACTTTAAAGAAAAGTTGATATGGATGTATTAGTTGAAGTGAGAAACGATTAAAATTGGTTTGACAAAATGATGAACATAACTCCTCATGAGTTGGGAAACTACATGGTCCATCATGGGAATCATTCGGTGACAAATACAGAGTACTTGTATAGTAGTCACTCTGCTCCAGCGACAGTGGATCATATTCACCATTCTCAAAGTGTAGGAAGTGTTGGTTGTGCCTCATCTCAACCGTCCAGTGATGAAGATCTCACTTTCTACAATAATCATCCTGTCACCACTGCTCTTAATCATTCTTTGACACCCTACTCGTAAGTTCTTCAAGGATTCATATTATCTTTTGCCATTTTTTCTTATTATTTTCCAAAACCTTTGTTTACATGGGCATACACAAAACATTTTATTTAAACAAAAATGAAACTTCAAATTGATTTTATCTATCCGTTGTAATTTTTCATTTGATTTAATATGCATAGTAAGTAAATACTTCCCTGATAGCGTGCCGACCTTTGCTTAAAGTATCTAATCTTAAGTACAGTTGAATTTTCTTTATTGTAAAATTTTGTTGGTCAGGATTAGTTTATAAAAATATATAGAAAGGTAAGCAAGGTTATCGTGTTTGTCAGTACCTCAAAACGTAGCAGCTACTTTACTAAATGGAAAAAACATAGAGCTATACATTTTACTGTATAAGAGGTACCTGCATACTAAATGGTTGTATTAAAAATCGTATTTAATTGCAAGTGGATAGAACTTAAAACTACTTGGCTTATTGTACTCGTGTGTTTTAGGTCAAATTTTATTTATTTATGACTTGTCCAGTGAAATCTATTTTTGATAAATACCTCAGCATCATATGAGTAATTAGTATATCTTTATATCTATTTTTTGTCCGATTCATTAAAGTATAATTAGGTTCTACATGTAGTACGGTTACCAGTTCTTATTCTTCTATGTGATAATTAGAATGCGTAGTGTCACAAAGAACCATAGTTTCCCTAGTACAGGAAAAAAAGTCCAAAAACTTCATGCCAGATGCACAATCACTCTTTAACCTATTGACATTTATATTCATGTACTCTAAAATTTACAAAAACCAAAATTCAGGTCAGGAGATTTGCTTAACCATGTTTGTTATGGAGTTTGGGGACCAGAGCTATCCAAGCAGCCTTACTCGTTGAAAATCAACCAAAAAGAAAAGAAAATATGATTAAGTAGCCCAATAACCTTCAATAATGAAAATATAAACTTTGCTTTCTGTGTCCTATCCAGTCTTCCTGAAGTCGTCTGCGTTTTATTTTTCTAATCGTTCTATTTTCATTAGTTTTGGAAATCGCTAGCATTTAATTTCTCTTTTCATTTAATTAAAAATAAATGTATGAAGATCTTTATCAATTCTTTCTCATAATCTTTTTCACTTTAATTTCTAATCATTGTGAAAACATTACGAGAGTAGGATGTTTGTTCCCTTTTAGAATAAAATTTCATTTATAGCAAATGCTTCCACGACGATATTTGCATAATTACTAGGAATTTTATGCAATATCGAGCAATATGTAAATATTAGCAATTTCTTCGTTTAATGATAGACTAAGGGAACTTTGCTTTGCTTCGACACACTTGGCGTTCTTTCAAGTAGGGATTGATTAATGAGGTTACTCCAGTTTTTATTATTACATGACCGTTTGCATTATCTATAACAAGATATAAAGCTTCCAGCCAACCCATTTCGCTAGATGTTGACCTTCGTCATTTATTAGACTTACGTAATTTCGCAAAACAATATGCAAACACACTTATGTTTTTGTCTGGTTAGTAGGCTTTGAGCTACTTCATTTGAATAGAGGGAATCAGCCGTCGGTGAAACTTTTTATATTTTGTTTTGAAAAAAAACTGAGATATGCACCTCGATCAATGGGATTTATTTTCTATAACACAATTACTATATAAATATAACACCTAAGAAAAAGATAGGTTGCAGTTTTACATAAATAGGATTTACTCGATGCCATATATCATCACATTCATGAGGAAAACCACAAGAAAAAACAGTATTCTCTTTAAGGGCTGATAAGAAGATACCGACCAGGTGTCATGAGTAGATTGGATTGAATAATTTTCTAAGGTTTGAAACCTATTTTTTCCTCAACAGCCTTGAACGGTTTCTGAGGTTTCTTTGCCAAGTGTACTCACGTGGTTGCATAGAAAACGCATAAGTACGAAGCCTATTTACTACCAGTTTTTGTATTTTATTTGAATCGGCAAAGCAAAAAATATTTGTCAACCTTTTAAGTCAAAGGAAGGAACCAATTTGTCAATTTTCTTATAGGAAATTCGATTTGTTCTTCGTGTTTTCTTTCCCGTTGCCTAAACTTACTACATTTTCCCCTTTCGTCAAATGTCATCAATGAACTCAACAAGGTTGTAAACAAGGCTTTCAATTCGACTTGCTTTTTACCTGAAATTGACGCATTTACTGAGAAGTGAAAAGTGGAAATAAGTTCAGAAGATTATGTCCGTTCTGCATTCATAATTCTCTTAAGTTGTCAAAACATTCTATACAGTTAAGACAAAAAGTACATGGGCTATAGTAGTTTTTGTACGAAGAAGTAAAATTTAGCATGATTCATCCCACGCAAATTCTCATCATAATTATTACTTGAAATTGTGTTGCTTCTGTAGTATATCCAAAAAAGTACCAAAACACATCAGGAGTCTCAAATGCTTTAACACTTACGTCCCCTTCTTGTACAGTTTTTGCTTTCTACAAACCTTTCTACTTTACAAAGAGTTTGGAAACTGGGTAGATTAAATGTGTCACCCAGTGGGGGTAGGAAGACTGCAGGGTGCACCTAGAAGTTTTAGAAGCCAAGTAAAAAGGGTTGGTCAGTAGTTGTATGCATCTTGTCAACTGCTTCTATACATAAATAATGGAAAGCTAAAGTGTCCTTAATGGCCCAAAAACCTCACCTAAAACACACAGGCAAAACTTGAGCAAAATTTAATTCATGAATAATTCCTTAAATAAAAAGTTACTATTACATTAGCATTTTGTTTTCCTCTCATCTGTTTACGATTTTCGATTGAGTTGGAAGTTCCCGTTATCAGTAGGGCAAAAGTTACATTTCTGAGAAGAGCATTTCTTGTCGGACCATTTGTGGCCCATTATATAGATTAACTTTTAAGATTTCCCATGAAATATGCGTTTTATAGATTCGAGGGAGCACAACAGGAGATTTTATTTTTATTCCAATCCATAAAATTAGGTTGAGTCAGTGTACAACGTTTGAATCAATCCAATAATTAAGATCCAAGGCAAATCGACTCTTGCCGTTAGAAAAATAACGACAAATGGACCCCTTAACTACAAAATTCCCACTTTTGACATTCTCTGACATTCTCTGAGATCTCTGTTACCTGATAACGGGATCTCAGAGAAATTCTCTGAGAATTTTTATTTTTCAAAAAGTTTGTTGATTTTTCAGAAGTGCTTCATTTGTCGTAACCTTCTCCAGAGCAACAAAAGTCTACGTGCCTTGATTAACATCGACTGTACAATAAAATTTAGAATTGGAAACAAGGTACTTCAAAGTTAAAACTGCCTTTTTGGTATTTAAAAGGGCATTTAAAATGGCAAAAACGCACCGAAAAATTTTAAAAGAATATATAAAATTCAGATATTGTATGACAAATTTGGAATACTGTACTTTTCAGAGTATTTCTCATCGTTCTAAAATATTTGTGACTTACTTCGAATGCAATGAATTTGAAAGTTTGAAGTTTTTAAAGCACCCATATGCAGGTAAATCCCTGTAAAACAAAAAATCAAAAAAATCCAAAAAAAATTAAAATAAATACTTCCAATGATTTGGACGCAGAATATCTATCTCCGAAGTTCGGGATTTGCAGCTGGTCTCCATAAAAAAACTACAAAGCCACCCTTCCTAGCCCTACTTGTAAGTTGTAATGTAAGTAAAAATTGATTTTGATGAATAGGGAGCCACTCATTTGTAAAAATTTTGTTGTGCCAAAATACTAAGAAATAATTTAGTACATTTTTTCCCTATAAATCTATCCAGATTGTATAAAAAAGCCTTTGATAAAGTCAAGCTAATTTGATTCCAGACATTTCTTCTATTTCCCGAGCCAACTCTACATCAAAAGCACATTTCTCACAGTCAACTTTACCTTTTCATGAATGAACTAAAGATAAGTTTGTTTTATTTGTATTTCTAATGCAAATTAAAGCGTTTGGCATTTAACAAGATTAAAAGAGTCAAGCTATTGCTTAATTCCAAATTTCTTCGAACTATTGGTTCAATTATAGTGGGGAAAACGTTAAGTTGTACACAATGCAAGAAATCTTAGAATATGTGTACTGCTTGTGATTAAAGAAGAGCTATACAAAAAACTTTATAGTACCTCTCTCACCTTAGATTTCATTTTGTAACGTTGCTCAACCTTCTTGAACCCACTTTGAACCCACTCAATACTTTTCTTTCAATTCAGAGAATTCCTCAAACTTCTATTCACTCTGGCCAAGATTAGTGTTTCAGACAGGAAGAAACAATCTTTTTACGAAAAACGAATTAAGCAATACGTAAGAGTATTTCTATACTTTCTCTCAATATCCGCCACCTGTGGTGTTTCAAATCGAAACTGGTAGTTATAAAAAGACTCTGCATAATAATAATTTAATCGAAAATTTTCAATAATAATGTACTATGTGTTTTATGTTCCTTCACCCTATGAACATTTTCTTAAAGTCATTACACAATGCTAGTGTTGTTAGCCATATGCAACGGGTTATTCCTACCGGTGACCGGACATTAGATCCCCCACCTTAGATCCCCGCACCTTAGATCCCCCACCTTAGATCCCCACACCTTAGA
>JAQGBU010001844.1:0-11287 GCA_034698605.1 Isotoma decorata | reverse complement strand
AATATTGAAATCTAGTTTTATAAACGGGGTTTGGGAAGATGTTGTCATTCTTTGGAAGCTAAAAAGGTAGCGTTTGATTGTAATTAAACTCCCATGGGGGTTTGAGGCGACCATTAGACAAAGAATTTTTATTTTTTTAAGTCAGTTATTTCAGATTTGAATACTATACGATTTTTTAAAAATTGAATGTAAACTTTCGGTGCCAAATTACCAAATCGTGTATTTGTCAATTAACTACTACATCGTTTAGATATGAGAATATTTTGGAAATTAAGTAAAAGGAAGCAAGCGGTTGTGGACGTTAGTTTCATTCGCAGTTTTGATTTTTGACTGAATAGCTTTAACAATCTTTTAAAAGCCATTTAATACTGAAGCAGAAGTTTTGTGATTCATTTAATGAGGGAGGGGGCCTATTTTAAATTTAAAGGGGTTCTTCATAATATGAAAAAGTTGATTCTGTCTGATTTATGGTACTTGCATCCTTAATATAGGGATGACCTTATTATTGGGCAGAGTCTCTTCAATAATGTAAAAAACATCATTGATCTCGCATAGCGATGGATTCCATTCCACTATGGATAAAGAATGTATGTATAAAAAAGATGCACATTATAAATGACTAAAGATTATATAACATTTGTTTGTTCCTTATGGATGGAGTTAAATATGTGATTAGGAATTGGATCGTTGACAAGTGCCTATTAAAAGATTACTATTTTTTAAATTTTCAATCTCGTCTGTCTGACTCTACCTTGTAATAAATTGTTTCTGTTGGATGGACACACTAGACTAAATAAACTACTATAGTAGATAGTAGATAGATAGATAGACAAGATCAATAATGAAAAAGCTGATTTCTCGTTTTTATCTCATTTTGTTATTTGTATTGTTCAATTATTTAAAGTTGATTCAATTTTTAATGCTTCTATTGTTGGATGAAGAAAGAAAAAAGTCGTATTGTCACTTGTTCTTGTTGAGATGTTGCGCTAAGTTAATTGAAATTAAATAAATTGAAATGATACAATTTTATTCTTTATGATCCGGTAGTAGTGGTTGTAGTAGTAATAAAGTAAATGTTTGGGTGAGTAGTGTTGCTCTGTATGGGTTTCTTTAGATGTGATCTATTTGTTATTGTTATCATCATCATCCCATCGTAATTCATTAAAGGCTGCTCTACTTAAATATAATTAAATAATTTCAATAATTAATCAACCTTTCTTTGTGTTTTTGGAGATGTTGTAATCGATATGGCTTCGTATGTGGTAAGTTGCCAGTAGTAGTGGTGGGGGTAGAGAGGGGATGGAATAAGAATTAAAATTTAGAGTGATGTCATTCAATTCAGAAATACTGTATTTGGCTTTTTCAAAATTTTAACCCGATACTAGATCAGGAAATGAATATGTTGTAACTTGTAAGCGCTAAAAAACCCTGACTTTTGTTTTGGTTTTGACTAAATTGAAATTCGACTAAGGAGACAGGTATAGCATATAATGTTAAATGTACATTACCTTAACTTTTACCCTACTTTTTGGATTTAAAAGGTTTATTTGTGCATAATTATCTTGATTATTTCCAACCCCTAAAATTATGTCGGGAATTTAATATGCCGATTTCTAAATATCAGGCATAATTTAAATCAAGGTTATCTGAAGATTCGCTTTCTTGCCATTCTGTAATACTGATATTAGAGTAGAACTGATGAATTTTAGCATTTATTTTTTTAGCACAGAAAGATGTCAATGAAAATCCGGGACACTTACAGGAACCGGGACCCGGGGAAGATGAGGGGAGAAAACCCTCGGGATGCGGTGAGTTACAAATGAAGGTTGTGGGATGTCCCGGTTGAACTGGAACAGATGGTCACCCTAATCCTTCTCTCCATTGGAATTTAATCCCTCCGTTTTGGGAGGTTTGAGGCACTAATTCCCCCCGGGGGTTTCCTTTAATTTATAAAGTTAGATTTAATTAATTTTTTTGTTTAGCATTTCAAATTGTAATAAAAACAATCCCTGCCTGTGTCTTAAGTTGCTGTGGGACATACCCGTTTTAAGTATTCCACAAATCTATATCCGATGCTGACAATTTTACTTGTTTTTACGATCTTGTTTGCGGAATCTGAAAATTTGTTTAATCCGAAAGATAAAGCACAGCAACTTTCAATAAATAATTTACCAAAAGGCGAAATCCTCTTTTAATTAAGTTAATTTTATTTTTATTAATCAGCTTGAAAAGGGTTTACCTAGTTCTGATATTGGTAAGCTATTGATTCGTTATCTTATGAAGTTCAATGTAATGTGAGTCCATAAAAATGACTAACACCGAGCAACGTGTTTTCTCCTGTCCAGTGAGGTACATCATGTTAAATTGCTAAGTATTATGATTATGCTGGTAAGTTACTGTAATAAAACCATAACATGTGAAACATAAAAGTGATTAGCATAAAGTATCATTGTTCACATGAGATTAACATGTCTAATGTTAGCGTAAAACAAAGGCAGCTTTTTTACGTTTAGTCAGTATCGTTAAATACTTTATGTGAACGTTCATGGTGTCCGTCTGTCTGTCCGTCCGCCTGTGTGTCCTAATGACTAACTTTTGACAGGAATAATATTTTTTAATTCTGTTTTCACATTTGGGTTCCTAGGATCAAACGGGCGATAAAGTTTGTAAAATTGGGCAAATCGGTCACACCCCCTAATTTTAATCACAAAAAATTTTAAAAAAAATTTATGAAATTGTGTTGCATAGTGCCCCGGTGTTTCTAGTGTAACAATTTGTCTAATGATACTTTCATATATCCATTTGTCATGGTTTATTAAATAGTAATGACTGAATGGCTGTCCATAAACATTCCGGTTACATTTCATTAAAACCTCTTCAACCGTTTGTCATCTTCAGTCAGATTAAATGTAATCTAGTACTTAGGCACCCGCAAGACACAAGGACTTCAATTATTTTTTAACTTCCAAAGAATAAACTTTTTCATAAACTTTAAGTCTTTACAATGCGTAAAGAAACTTTGCAAAATTTAATCCATACCAAATGTCAAAATAAGGTTAAAAACTAGAAGCAAGTCAATCTCCATTTTAATTCAAATTTAAAAGGGTTTAGATAGAATGAATGTCACTATTTATCCCACGGAATATTTTTTGTAACAGTCTGAATAAGATTCACCACTAAAATTATACTTAATGCTCTGTTTGCCATCAATTGAATTATAGTGATGATGATGATGATGACGAGGTTAGGTACGTGTGAGGTGACTTTTAGCAATTCTTTAAATTTGTTACGGTTTAAAAGAAGAGTTTTTTTTAAGAAAAATGGCATTCTTTTGTTACCAAACTACATAGACAACAAGTTAATCGAACTAAAATTTAATTTTATCGAAAGTTTTTGTTTTTCTAACTTCTCATCTCAATAAAATGTTTCAAGGTGTAGCGACCGATAAGATTATAAAATTTAAAGTTAGAAAATACCACAAGCCCACAGAAAACAGCATTTTCTTATTAAAGACCTTTTTAAAACTTTCAATTAAAACTTTTAAGCCTAAAGAAATAAACCCCCAAGGGGACTTTTAGTCTCATCTAAGAAGTAAATTTTGGCACAAATAACACAAACTTCTGGGATGACTTCAAACTAAGAATAAAAGTTACGCACGATATGACATGGGAAAATGATTTACAGTGATTATCTACTTTTTTTTATATTCTTCATTTTTAAAGACTTGGGTCGGCCGGCACCTATGACCATTTTATTACTGAGCTTTTAAATCATGAGGAATTTTTTTCATTTAAGGAATTTTAAAAGGTTTAAAAATACCTAAGAGTTAGGCACAGTAGCCTAACCTCTTCTTCACCATATTTTATGTCTCTTGTACACCCAACCTGAAATTAGTTAGTTGTGGCAAGTGGCATTTTTCCATGAGCTACTGGCGGCTGGCTCCTGGACGAGATAACAACAAAAATATAAAAGTCTCATCATCATAAAATACATTTTTTAGTGTAGGAAAATAATCTTGGAGGATAATAAATTATTTTTGTTTAGGCTTTTTTTTTCTTTTGAGAAGTTGGATTAATTACTTCATTATTTGGCTTATGAAAGGGAAATTAAAATCTGTTGCAACTTTTATTACTCCTTGGGGCAACTTCTATACGTTTTTTTGAAATAAGTATGTACTTTTATAAATATTCCCAGGGTTCATTCATAACGTGGTTAGGGGTAGATTTGCGAGATTCAAAAACCCTGAAAAAGGTTCCGTCATGTTTTTGCGAGGTGTTAGAGACCCTTTGTCAAAAGGGTGGTCATTATGCGAGGTTCCTTAATACTTCTAAACAGCAGCCTTGAACCCTTCCTATCCCTTCCTGAGTTCTGATGGCCTCACCTTTCTAAACGACCCACCGAGGGTCATCTTAATCACAGTGTTTCAAAAATCCTGGAAAACTCTTGAAGAAAAGATGCAAAAGAACCAGACTTCTTGTATTTTGTCATAATTTATGAAAGAACCTTCCTCTTATCCAGTACTAGCTGGAATTATTTGCCTTTTCCATGACTATTTTTTCTCCTATCTGATAATTATAAGGAGGTTGAATTCGTAGTGAAAATAACGTGAGAGGTGAAGAGGAGCGGCGTTACTTCTTTTGATTTGTGTTTGTCCCCCTAAGAAAGGAAGGTAATTACCTCAATTAGCAATTAAATTGATTCTGCTGATTAATGAATTATTTCGTAGCTTCTTCTTCTTCGTCTTCATTTATTTCACTCTTCATTCTTCTAAAGCTTACCTTACTTGCAATAATAATAATAATGAGCATCTTTTTGTTTGCACAAGTAACTAGGAGATTATAAACGTAGATAATAATCAACTAGGCTGCCAGATGCACATTAAACTACACAACTGTTCATAAATTATTTCTTCTACATTTTAAATCAATTTTTTACTCTTCTTTTCTATAATCGCTTCTTTTTATGACGCTTTACATTTCACTGGGGAATAAGCCCAGAAGCGTCTTTTCAAAGGGCAATAAGTCACACTTCCAGTGTTATCATTTCCTTAAGTTCAATCTTTGTATTAACTACAAAAGCGTCTTAAAACATACCCTTTTTCATACAAAACGTCTTAAAACATACCCTTTTTCATACAAAACGTCTTAAAACATACCCTTTTTCATACAAAACGTCTCAAAACATACCCTTTTTCATACAAAACGTCTCAAAACATACCCTTTTTCATACAAAACGTCTTAAAACACATCCTTTTTCACACAAAACGTCTCAAAACATACCCTTTTTCATACAAAACGTCTCAAAACATACCCTTTTTCATACAAAACGTCTCAAAACACATCCTTTTTCATACAAAACGTCTCAAAATGTAAGCTCAAAAACTTCCATTTCTTTCCTTCTACCACTCCCAATCAAAAACAAAATCAGCACATGATTTCCGCACCCTAATAATTTGGCAATAGTTTTATTACCATCCTGTTGCACCTATTAAAATCTGTGTGCAAAATCAAGATAGAAAATGAAAACAAGAAAAAATCTCCATTTATTACGCTTACCTTACCTATAAGTATCTATACACTTCTCGTATTAAAATTGTATTTATTTGTGAAGAAGTGCCCAAGTGCAAGGTAATTTTTCATCCAGAACACAACCAACTAATAGCAACCCTTCTCATCCTCATAGATAATCCTTGTGTGAATATCTTTAAAGAGACCAGTAGGGTGCATCCACACTGGATACAATAAATTTACAACCTACTATTTTTAAAAATAAGCATTATTTATTTGCATTTCTTTAACTATTTTAAATTTAAATAATGTATGGATGAAACATGAAAGATTCCTGTGGTTTCTCCAGTCAAGTTGAAGGAAAATTGATGAGATTTACCAAAGCAAGTGGAGATTTTTAAGTTGGTCAACTCACTCAGTCACTCACTTGGCATAAACTGACGTGACATAACAATAAGACATATTATCTTGGCTATAGTATCTTGGCTATACATCTCATTTTATATTCAAAGTAAATATTATTACTATTTTTCATCTCTTATTTTCATTGGCGGTTAAAGGGTTAAACGATTTTTAGACTTCATTAAAAATTCATTTTGAAAATCTTCGAACTTTGACCCAAAGAGGTCTAACCCTTCGCTGGCCAAAAAGTCCCTTCCCCTTCGACAAACTTTGACCTTTTAAAGGTGATACTTGCCTGAAAGCACAGTTCTCTTTTGCAAACGCCCAAAACAGTAAAATTCCTAAAGTTTGTCCACAAAGTAAAATTCACTAAATAATGATAAGCCCTTTAGAAAAAAAAAACATGTAAGATGAAATGAATTAAAAAGATTAGGAAAAAAGAGCTACACATGCACTCGATCGAGCTCTATTAATCAAATTGAAATGAACATATGTAAATAGAAAAATATGCAAATCCCAACAAGAAATACGACAATCATTGAAAGCACAAGAATGTCTACTTGTCTAATTTTTTATTACAATTTCATCAACCAAACCACAACCAACTTGTATGATAGTATTATTGTATTAAATCGTTTTTCGACTTGGAAAAAATTTAAAGTGGTAATTTCATCAAGTATATACTCAACATTTAACGCTACCTTTGGCTAAAAAACTTATATCATGTATAAGTCATGGAATTGTCCACTATTCGTGTGTTTACAATCAAAAGTTCCATGATGGACTAGGATGACTTCGAAACCCATACTGATCACTTTTTCATAGATTTTGGCCCTTTAAGAACCCTTCAATGCTTAAAATCAAACTCTAGAGGAATTGAAGCTTGCATTTGAGCCCTATAAGGTCAGTCGAGCATGGTGAACCTAGACCCTTCGGTCTTTGTCTTTGTGACCTTCAGTCCATTAAATATACATCTATCTAATGCTGGCTGTAAATGGATTTAAAAATTCACCCACGTCATTAATGAATTGACCCATCGTTTTCAGTAAAGATATTCAGTTAAACAGTTGAAGTAAAAAAAAAGTTTAAAATTTACTGGAAGGAAAGTTTGGTGTTCAATCATTGTGATAAATTGGAGGAGCTATTAAATCAAGGTCTTTTACTTTTACAAAGCTTTAACAATCAACAATCAACAATAAAAATTGTTCAAGTAGAAGCCAGGGGTATTGTACGACTCAGGCATTTATTCCATCTCTCTCTCTCTCCAATATGAAGCTGGTTATTAATACCACCACCACCACCCCTACAACCACACTACTATACTCACCAATTATTAGACATTTGCTTGTTAGTGGAATTTAAAAAAACTAAAATTCCAGATACTTCCACGCGGATTTCATTTTTATTTGCAACTTTTCAGATGCAATAGCTTAAGATAGAAAGGAATGTCCTGAAAGGACGTTTCCAAATTATTTTGACCTAAAGCAGCGTCATCCATTTCAAAGGACGCTTGTCCATCAGGCTCAATCAATATTTCCGCAGGTCACGTGAAGCGTCAACTGCGCTGTAGGTTACACAACCTTCTCACAGTAGCAAACAAGACTAAGTATTAAGTAATACGCTTTATCATTTTTTAACCCCCTCCAGCCTGTAATTTTAAATGCCTGGGGTACTTTGCCACTTCCAATATTAGGAAATAGATTGAGGCTTGTCCTCCACACGTGCACACATTATTTATGAATGAATCTTACTACCAAAAGATGAATATTTAGTCAAATTCTACAATTTTTTCTGAAATTAAAAAAAGCCCGATGATCCAAGGCTTAATTCAAGGATCAACAAGACCACAAATCCACTTAAGAAAGATAATAATAATAATACGACTCAGCGATTATCATTAGTAAACTCAACTTGTGTATCAGCTATTTGAGATAATGATAAAAATAATGTGTAGAACAAACTAACCAAACCTATAGTGAAAAACACACTACATACACATCATAATACTTTTATCCTACTTCAGTTTAACTTTTATTCTTAATTGAAGATGCAAGGGAGCAGGCTATAAGATACACTTTTTCTTGTCTAAATAAAAATAAACTGTAAGAGAAACGCTAGAGGCTGCGTTAGATGATTATAATTGCTTTGGATGCATTTTAATCAAGATGGGCAAATAACCAACCATTCCCTATCATTTAAGCCGACATTATCACTTTTAGTTTTTACATCTTCTATAGTTAATTTTGTAGCTCCCTTCAATTTTTTACTTTCAATTTGAAACTCAAGTCATAAACAGGGTGAGTTTTCTTACTCAAGGGGTTTTAAAATATTTCTAAAAGCAAATAGTGCAAATTTTTTTTACACTTTCCTACTTGACGTTTTTAGTTTAGTTTAATTTATACCAAGGGAAATAAGTTTTCCGAATAAAAACCTTTAATTTAAATCTCAACCAAACCCACTGTTTAATTATTATCATAGGTCGAAAAAGGATCTCAACTATTTATTTACTTAACATTTCAACTACTAAAATCCAGAAAAATCCAGTAATAATAAATGTTTGCAAATGTAAGATACTTAATATACTTAATCCCGTAGTATAATAAAAGATATAGGGTTGAATAAGACAGACTGCGAAGACGAGGGTCACGGTCAAGGTCCTCTTACAAAGCTACTCTCGCCACAGATAAAAAACAGAAACACCTTAAAGTATCAAAGGAATTCATCAATAGGTATCAATAATACCTATTGACAAAAGCGTTTCTCTTAACAATTTTTTATAATTAAAATTCCTTAAGGAGTTCCAGCAGATTGAGAGCCATATATGGAGTAAATATGACAAAATCACATAAAAACCCTTTCATTGTTAAACTAGTCCACACTCTTCTCTATAATCTATCCTTTATCCAAATTAACTTAAAAAGGTAGTTATCATTATTATTATATTAAACATGGAGCTAGAATCAGAATGCTCACGTTATAAAATATTATAATAAGAGAGATTGTCATTCAATTGATTGATGATAACAATTTCTGGACAAAACACTAAAGGTTCATTCATAAATTTCCTTTCACACTTTCGTAGACAAAAACTAAGCTGATTTTCAAGTGTCAATTTTCAATTCAAATGCGTTTTGGCCTCCTTTCAAAGTACCGTAAAACTCGATTTAGAACCACATGGGGAGTTATTGTTTCAAAGCAATAATTCAAGCCAGTTTAACATGAGGAGATAGGGACTTTTAACATTGTAAGAATAGGAGGGATGGGGTTTTATTCCGGAGGGGGTTCTAAATCGCGTTTTACGGTATTCAATAGCCCTTAACAGTTTCATTAAAAAAGTAAACTTGTTCCAAGTTCCACAATAAAACAATTTATGAATTCCCCTTAACAAAGTTAACTCTTCGACGATAATTCTGAATTGATTTGCTTCCTATATAATACACACTTAAACATAATAAACTCTGTAATAAATCTTCTTATGGAAGAAATTGAGATTGATCTCATCTCTTTATGCCCAAATATGGATCCTTTTTTTACTCTCACCGCAGCACACACATCTACAGAGTTAGTTCCCCATCCTTTTTTGCCAATTAATTTGCTTCATTACATTATTCACTGTTTTACAAAGCATATTATCTTTCATATTCATAACTCCTTGTTCAAAAATACTGTCCAGTTTCAGTCCAATTTCAGTAGATAAGAAATTCCACCCCTACTGGTATTTCCTTAAGCCTATAATATACCGAATTTATCCAACCCTTTCCTCCAAACTAACTTCACATTGAAAAAACGCAATAGAACATGAAAAACAGAAAAACAATTGTTCAAACAGTTTTTCAAAAAAGTGGAGCATAAGTTATGAATGAGAGTGGAAAATCTTTAAGAGAAGAATTGAGAAAGATAAAAATATGAAAAAGTTACTTGCAAAAACACTTTGAGAAGGTTAAGGCCAAATCAAGTGATCATTTCAGTTTCAATTTGACAGAAAATTCGCGAGTTGTGTATTAAAATTTGTGAAACATGACATTTACATTTTTTGCTATATTAAGACAAGTTAGTGAAGAAGTAAAAATGAGAGGATCTGGATAACAGAGGTGGAGGGTGTGTAAAAGATCTCGTTTTTTAAATCCAGGTGATGGTGATATCTTGTATGAAGATAAGATATGATAAGATGTTTAAAGAGGTGTGGTAGACTGACAGGAGCCCTATTCACACTCCATTTCCACTTTTCAACTCCATCCTTTCTTTCCTATTCCATCTCTCTATCAACTTATCAAATCATTAATGGATTCTAAGAATCACATTTTTATCCCTTGTTTCAATTTTTATAAATTTTAGAGTGACTTGAGAACCATGTTCATTTATGTTTGGGATCAATTTCCAAGGGGTCTCTTACAGGGACAAAATGTGTAAATCCCTTTTTAAAAACAGCTTTTCAACCTATTTCAAGTTTTTCAAACTTAACATTTCATTGAAGATGAGCATTCAAAAATATTTACTAATGCATCTTAAATTTCAGACAATTCCCATGTCCTGACCTGAAAAACTTCATAAAATTTATCACAACTAAAACTGATGAATTATTTGCTTCCCTTTATGCCAAGATAGCATCTCATCCAAAAGCTTTAAGCTTGCAAAAGTTAAAAATCCACTCAGCATGTAACATCCATTTGAAGTGCCAATCAATTCTGCTAAAAGGTGAAGGATATATTATGCCTTGAAGCTAAAAGTGAAGTGGAAGCCACAAGTTCTTTTTTATTACAATACACTATAATTAATAGGCTAAACGAAGAATCACGCTGGATTTCTTGGAAGTCACCCTCACCAAAATATCAACCATGTGGATATTTGCACTCATAAATTATGTGGCCTTAAACGAAGCAAATCATGCTGACCATTTTGCCCTCTTGAGCTATGAAGACCGGAGTGACATTCCTACGCTCAAAAAGGGCAAGGTTCAAAGATAGTGGTATCAAGAGACCCACAATTTGTGGGTCACTTGACACCAATACTTTGTGGCCCTCAAAGCCATTAAAATGCCCAGGTAAACCGTCCTAAGATCTCCACCCCATAAATTATGAGCAACCTCTGAGTCCAGAAGTTCGTCTTGGAATTAAAGCTTACACAAATTATTATAATATTCAGATAAATAGAAAAAAAAGTATTTTCCTCTTCTCATTGTCAAATCCTAAGTTGTAAAAGTTGTTGTTGATGATGATAAATGTAAATGGGACTTTGTTGGGTTGCGGACATAATGGTCTCCACAAAATGGTCTCCACAAAATGGCCTCCACATTATTGTCTGTGGACAAAATGGTATACCACATTATGGTCTCCACAAAATGGTCTAAGAAAATGGTCTGACACAAAATGGTCTCCACA
>JAQGBU010001843.1:0-11287 GCA_034698605.1 Isotoma decorata | reverse complement strand
CAGACGGACAGACAGACGGACAGACAGACAGACGGACAGACATACCGGGTACATAAGCCCTAGGCTCGGGCTAAAAACCTATTGACACTCACAAAATAATACAAAGCCAAGGAACATTTTATTTTATTTCATTTTTATTCCTTTGATTCATGCTGTTGTTCACACAGGCAAAATCTCCGCATCAGAGTCTTATCCATCCAGTTATCTTTTTATCTTTCAATTTCATGAAATTTTGTTTTATTTTTTTCGATTTTTCAAATTTTATTTCTCCCTGTCCACGTGTGAACTTTTTAAAAAAAACAAAGTTTCAAAGAAAAAATGTAAATTGTAAGTTTTTTACTGAGAAGTATTTTTTTAAATTAGTAGTTCACATGAGACGGGATATATAAGAGAGAGAGATAGAGAGGTCAATGATTGTAGTTGTTGTTGTTGATGTGTAGTGTTGTTTGTGGGCTTGAGCAATTCAGTTAAATCATTTTATGTCAATTTTGCAAAACTGTAACTAAAGTTATTGGCTCCATTGTCACCTAATCTAGTCTAATTTATTAGAATAAAATCAAGTTCATTGAAAGAGTTTGCATTTGTGACTAACCTGTTTACAAGTATTGACACTTTACTGCCCCACCTTGCTTCATTTGCTCTCTGGTTAAAGACACGCTAACCAAAGTTTTTTGTATTTTTTTAAACTCTGAACTTTTCAATTGTACCTTGCTTTCAAATATTTAAATTATTCTCGTTTTTTCAATTTTGATGTAGCTGCTACTGCACACATTAAGGGACACGCATTAAACACACTAAAAAATCTGACTGTCTGTCCGTCTGACGGACAGACAGACGGAGAGACAGACCGGGTTCATAAGCCCTAGGCTCGGGCTAAAAATTAAAAGGGAATGATAGACTGGAGGGTTAAGAATGATTGTTAAAATTGTTTTGTGAGTTTTTTGTTATCAAATGGATTAATCTAATGGCACGATTTTGAAAGAAAACAAATAAAAGATTTGAATAAATTTGTCAATTTTTTTTGTACTCACTGTCGGCTCTTATTTTGAAATTATGCTTAATAGTTAGCTATAGTGATTATGGTATAAAATAATGATTTAGCATTTTATTAATTGACACTTCTCTTATTCTTTTAGGAACTAAAGAATCGTTTGTATTTAAATTTTTTAATTATTTTATAGATTTCCTTGCTTGTTATATTCACTTTTGATTTTACTAGAGGTTAATCCCCTTTTTTATCTTAGAGAAAGAGAGAATTGGTTGATGTGGATGAACACGCACTCACGCATTTTACAGTTTTTTGATGACTGTACAATTTAGATCAGAATCGTGTAGAATTATAGTAGGGTGTGTAAACCCTAGTCGTATAATTTTAAATCATTCATGGAATTAAGGTAGAATGACTTACATTTTTGAATTTTTGTTACAGCTTAGAATTTACAGTTTATAGTATGCAGATAGAGGTAATAGTAAAAAGAGAAATGTTATGTAATTAAAAGTTGGCATTAAAACTTAAAATGGGTTTCATTATTTATCAATTAGTAAATTTCCAAGAATTTCCCTGCAATTTTTTGTAGCTAAAGGAAAATTAAGAAGGGAACATGTTTGTTAAAATTTATTACAATTTTAAGGATATGAAGTTTAACTAAAAAATCCATCGTTCAAAAGTACAAAATATAAAAACCCAAAACCTTAAGACAAAGTGAAATCCCCCTGCTGTAAAATCAAAAATTTCATAGGAATTTCGTTTAAAAAAAGTGATACTTAAAACCTAAAATGCTGTTTTTTAATTTCTTCTCATTTACAAAATCTTTTATTTTGATTATAAAGTAGCAACGATTCATCCCATTTATAGTGTAAATAAGTTGGAAGGAATGAATAAGTCACTTATATTATTAAGTATCGTTAGATACTTTATGTGAACGTTCATGGTGTCCGTCTGTCTGTCCGTCCGTCCGTCCGTCCTAATGGCTAACTTTTGACAGAAATAATATTTTTTAATTCCGTTTTCACATTTGGGTTCCTAGGGTCAAACGGACGATAAAGTTTGTAAAATTGGGCAAATCGGTCACACCCCCTAATTTTAATCACAAAAAATTTAAAAAAAAAATTATAAAATTGTGTTGCATAGTGCCCCGGTCTTTCTAGTGTAACAATTGTTTTAACGATACTTTCATATATCCATTTGTCATGGTTTATTTTAAACTTTCAAAGTCTGCAACTGATGCTTCTACTACAACCACGAAAGAAAATTTAAAAAATTCGTCAGACTAAAACCTATTCTTATTTTGGAAAAAACACTGTCTATAAATCACGTGCTAAGGAATACCTTCAACAATCGAATCGAGTAAACAGACAAAAGGGGTTTAAAGTTGGGGTATTTTTTTCTAATTTTAGTTGAGACACAGTAAAAGTGACATTTTAAATGTGGGTATACATTTAAACAGGGGGAAGGAATTGACACGTTGTTTCTAAACAGATGAATTTAGCTAAAAGGATGATTTGAATAATATTGAGAATAGGTTTTTGAAGATAGTGTCTGTCTATCTGTCTGTCGGAGATCTCATGCAGAGCTTTTCAAATCCAGATCACATTCAACAAGCCACTTTTTTTTTTACTGCCTCTTCTTTACCAATCTGTATAAAATGTAGAATAAAACTAAACTCATTATAAGTATTCAGATGATGTGTCTGTGTGTGTGTGTGTAAAGACATGACTTCTCTTTAAATCCTTCTTGCTACTGGGCTTCTAACAGTTACAAAGAGTTGAAGGACCTTTCAAAAACATCAAATTTATTCAGAAACTAAAGATTGTTACTGAACTAAACATTTCAAAAATTTAAAAAAAAAATGGAAAAATTTTACAAAATGAATGGAGCTTTTAAAAATTTGTTTTAAGTTTGTTTTAAGAATCGGGGTTTTCGGAAATTCCCAAAAATTGTAACGATTGCATGTTTATAGTTCTATGTAATTTTTTAATAATTTTGCAAAATAATAAAACACAACGTCTGACTTGCGTGTTGTTAAACCATATCTTTCTATTTTTACACAACTATTTTTATAAAGTGTGAAGTTGATTGTTTATTGAGTTTGGATGTTCCTATAAACGTATGAGGATTGATTTAATTTAATGTTTAATGAAAAGATGTATAGCTAGATGTTAGGTAAAAGGATGAAAGGATTGGAGAAAAAGAGATGAATGGGAGATATTAGATTGGAATAAGAGATAAATAATGGATTGCATGTTAATTACTCGTTATTCATCTCATTTCATTACTTAACTTACTTAAACGGATCTACTTTTTTATTTCAGATTTTTTTGCTACAAATTAAAGGTGTGCTTGTGTTTTAAAAAATGTGTTGAACATTTTGTACGTGTGCTTGGCTTTGTTTACGAGCTAATTCAGATTATGCATGTGATTTAGTTAATAGGGAGATTGTGACAGGGAAACATGAGTATTTCTGTTGGAGGCGGATTTGACTATAGGGTGAAAGATCTTGTGATGTGGGTAATCCAAGTGGACAGTGTAACTTTTAATAGGAATTTTCATTGAATAATTTAGACCGTTATGATGATTAAGTGATTATGATTGTGCTGCACCTGAAAAATTGAAAAAAATGCTTATTTGATTTTTAAAAAATTTCATTTGGATTACTATTATATGGAATTGATGATAATTCCTGAAGACGGTCGAAGAAAGACCGAAAACTCGATATGATAAAACGTTACTACATTTTTTTTAAAGTTCTCGCTAATCGTTCAAAAATGGAAACACATAAATGTGGTTTTTGAAGAGTAAAAAACTAGTGTTACAATTTTTTTGTTACTTTATTTTAAAGTTAATAATATAAATTATATCACTGAATTTAAGAGCAATTGTTTTAAAAATGAGCTTGTTGTCTTTGCAGAGGGAATTATCAGGGAAAATCACAAGGGTTTTAACGTTTTTTGTTGAGAGCTGAATGAGATAAGGGTTTAGAAATGGAACAGTTTAAGGATCATGGAGAGCTATAGGATAACCCACACTCTCCAGGGTTTGCTACCGAATGTTTTTTTGATGTTCTAGGTGTGCATTTGATTTCCATATATATGGGTTTCCCCAGGTTAATTCAATTTTAAGGGTTATAAGCAAAAATAAGTTATTAAATGGGAATCTCAATCTGTTTCTCGGTGTAAAACTATTTTTTGTTTCGCCTTCGTGTTCAGAACGCTTGAATTTAAGATAAAACAATGCAAACCCGATTTACTGCAACTGAAATTGTTTTGTGAATTACACAATAAGCCTAAACTCTTTGATAGCTTCTTTTGGTACTATATATGCGTTGGTTATTGGTGGTGGTTTTTGTTAAGACTGTAACATCTAATTAGGTTGAACAATTTGGAAAGAGCAGAGCAGAAGGATAATTAGGATTTAAAACCTTGTGATTTATAAAGTAGGTAGTTTGGTATGAAGTAATGAATTTGATTAGTTTCAGAAATTTGATAAAAAGCAAATCATTTGCAAAAGGATTTTTTTAAAGAAAAGATCTATACCTGGCCTTTCAACGTTGTGAGTGTCATTTTACAACATTTTTCTATTTAATGGCTCATACGAAAGTGTTCTAAGCCTCAAAGATTTTAAGAGCAGCTTTTCCAAAGACCTCAATCTGGAGACCGATTTCTTTGGAACTGTATATTTTTTTTAAAGAAATATTCAACATTTACCTTAGAATTCAGCATACGCAGGTAAATGGAAGAATACAAATCAATTTGCATAATCGTATGCTCTTTGCATTTTCAAAGAATGAAAAAAATCAAAGAAATTGAAATAAATTTGATTTTTGAGTGTTATACACATGTCCAGGTTATACAAGGTACAAGAATACGTGTATTATTACTTTACTGTAAAATGTATAGAGTTTGGCTTTAGAAATAGTGGTTTATTCCATTTGTTAAAAAGTTGGTGCATTGTACAAGTTTTTTGTTTGAATTGTGTAAGGCTGGGATGTGTCTATTAGGAAAAGAATTACGAGGGTGAGAAATTAGGATAACAAAAGATTTAATAATCAAATAGACATTTTACAAGATTGACTTATTCATACTAAAACTGTGCGCATTTTACACACACATCTACAAAATCAAGTGCTTGAAAACTGTCCAAATGTCAAAATCATCATTTCTTTCGCTGTTTAAGCTGGACATTGTAGTTTTATGAACTATGCCCTAATTCTGTGTATAGATAATTTTATGATGAAAAAATGAAAAAAAAACTGTAAAATAAATCAAATGCAACTGACAACATAGTATTTTGCTTTGATTTAAAAACGATTATTTAATTCAATCAAATTTGAGAATATGGAGCAGTATTAAGTATATGAGTTTAAAAATGCTGCATGAAATAGCTAGTTAAGACTAAACAGACTAGCGAAAATGATTTGAACCAAGGTTTTTGAAGAGTCACTTATGGGAGATGGTGGGGGTGTGGTTTGATTTTTGGATGTTGCTGTCCGTCTAAATCTCCTTACAATTCTTTCATTGGGTTTTTCCATATTTAATTCAGGCTTTACTTCCTTTTCTTTGGTGTTTTCTGATCCGACAGAATTCCAGCAGGTGTTTCCAGCATGTGGAAGTAACAGTTTGTAAAACATTTCCATTAATGAATCTCCAGATGAAATAGTGCAATCTTTAGGATTTGTAAATAAAAATAGTATCAAAAGTTGACAGTTTTTCATTTGTTTTTTTGTATAGCTTTCATCCAAAATTAAAAGTATTTAATAATGTAAAAGTGTAAAAATGCTGAACCTTTGATTGTGCTGGTAGTGGTGGCATCATTGTCCAGTTGTTGTTTAGAATTTTTGTTTATAATTGGGAAAGATAATATAGAAACTGTGACAAAACTCAGGAGGAAACCAAAATACAAACTTTTGTAAATAAAATCCATGTTTGTTAATGCTTTTTTTAACTTTTTATTAGCAAGTTGCGAGGGGATGGAAATAAAAGTAGGGAATTTGTTTAGCCAAAAAAACAACAATTTTTACAAGCTAAAGCCTAACCGTAGACTTGGACCTTTTAAATAATTCGGATTAAAAGTTCTTACTTCTTTTTGAGAGAGATTTTGAGGGGACGAGTAATTGAATTGGTAGTAAGTTTAATGAGCTCGTGAAATTCTTATTAAATGCACAGTATTTTAATTGATTGAATGATTTACTACGAAAGGAATGAATCATTTTTCATCACTCGGTAAAGCTGTTACGGGCTAATCTATAAAAAGATTAATAGCAGTTAAGCAGCAAATAATATTGCTCAACTATAGGGATGTTCGCAGTAGCGAGGATTTCAGTTCAAATAGGTTACAAGTTTTACAAAGTATTTGATTACTTGAGTTGAAAGTTTTACCCATATTAGAGGTCATTCGATCAAGTAACACATGATTTTTTATAAATTGATACATTTCGGCAGTTTTAGATTAAAGATCTAGGCGTCCCAGCACCCGCATACAGGGCAAAAATGAAAAAACGGAAGTTGCAGTTTGCGCATGATCAAATTAGAGATGGTAAATTATTTAACTCAAACGCATATAATGACCTTAATTAAAAAAATAAATAACCTCTCACCTTCAATCAGGGTTTCGTAAATACCCAAGTAAAGTTTTCAATATTTTAGTTCCTAAAATTCAAAATAATTTTCAAAGTTTCAAAAAAAATTGAATGCACTGGTGTATTAAAACAGCAATATTCTGATTAGGTATTTTACAGGGTACGACAAACCCGGGTTTTTTTAGTAAAAAACCCAACTAGCCAGGGTTTTTTGGGTTTTTAAGGGTTTTTTGGGTTTTTAAGGGTTTTTTGGGTTTTTAAGGGTTTTTTGGGTTTTTCAACTAAGGGTCATAGAAGTGGACTCTATGTCAAGCAAAAGTCTATATAGCTGTTTTTTCATCTTTTTAAGGGTATAAATGCAAAATATGGTGTATCTCAATGAGAGAAAAACATTGAGATTGACAGTTTGGGAAAATTTTGATTCCTAAAGATTTAAATTGAATTAAACCCAAAAAACCCTAAAAACCCAAAAAACCCCAAGCTGAAAAGGTACCCAAAAACCCTAAAAAACCCCGACCCAAAAAACGCGGGGTAGCCTGCTTAGAACCCCATCCGGAATAAAACTCCACCCTTCATAGCCTTTCATTATGGGAATTCTCATCTTGATTTCCATGTTAATCTGCTTCTTAAGACAGCTTTCAAACAACAACTGTTTTATTTTTATTTTGCAGTTCAGATAAGGAAGGGAAGAATAAATCAGAATGAAGTGCACATTGTTCAACTCGTGTTTAATTCTGCTCACCCTGATGATATTCCACTGTGCAGGAATGAACAAAATGCCCCCACCAGTAATTAAAAATCATGTTGGCTTCGGAAGAGACTGTACCAAAGGTGAGAGTTCAGATTGTAAATTCCACCCTTCTCCTACAACTGCGGCTAATGGGGGAGGAACAGTTTACTTCAAATGTGAAAAAGGAACGGAAGAACCAGATCGAAAGTATTGTTTCTGTGGAAGTGGAGAAATTCCTCAGGATGAGTTAATGTGGCCTTTGGAATGGGATGGGTCAAAGTGCACAATTGGAAAGGGAGGTCCTTGTGGAAGGGATGGAGACTTACAGGTCACTTGTAAATCTGGATTCGAATGTCTTCAGTCTCGATGTAGAAAGGAGAGTGAGATTAATTCCGCTCAAGTTAACCAATTTTGTAATGATGATATGGATTGTAAGAAAGGTTTGATGTGTAAAGAGAGTTTGGTTCCTACTGCTGTTAAAACCAAGCGGTGTTATTCATCTTAAAAGTGTGAGCATGAGTGTTATTATTTTATTGCTGATTATTCATGAGTGAGCTCAAAATTAAAACCTTGCGTTAATTATGTATAAAAATAAAATTTTGGTCACGTGTTATACATTTTCATCAATTGTTTTGGGACTCCTTAAAAACTGTTACTTCTTTTTGTAGAGGATTTAATGTATTTTAAACCAGAAGGTTTATAAAACTCTTGAGGAGTTGTGCTCCCTATTGGTTGTACAATTAAGGGTCCTGAAGTCGTGAAACTTAACACCCTTCTAGAATGCATTAATCTAAGATCTAATGTCCAGGGGATCTAATTTCCTGGGGATCTAAGGTGGGGGGATCTAAGGTGTGGGGATCTAAGGTGGGGGGATCTAAGGCGGGAGATCTAATGTCCTAGAATCGTTTGAAAGCAGTTATTGAATCCAATTTAACACGGAGAGAATAAGAGTTTTATCGTTGAAAGGATAGGGAGGGTGAGGTTTTAAGGGTGGGATTCTAAATCCAGGTTTACGGTAATTGGTTATAGGGTACTTGATTAATTTGAAGCAGTTCATAATCCCTACATGTACTGATTAATCCCTCCTATAGCTATGGATCGGTTGTTATAAGGTTAGACGATTGGATAACACCGATGAGGTTAAAGAGAACAGAATTAAATAAAAAGTGAGGACATGCCGTAAGTCTTTTTGTTCATTCTTCTTAAGTAATCTTTAATAAGGAGGGACTCATTATATTTCCATTTCTACGCATTATTTAAGTGATTGGAATGGAAAGGACAGATGAATATGAGATTGAGGAAGGAAATCTTAATATTTTCAAGCAGACTTTTCTCTCTCTCTAGACTCTCTAGATAATTGAAATGACCACAACATACCTAGTTCCCTGCCTATTTTAATAGCACAAAGATGCTTTTGCTAAAATGGAATGTAAAACCACTGAAAGACTCTTGTGAGAAAGGAACCACCACCAACCTACGCCCTTTTCATTGACACAAAGGAACCCTTTTAGAGGAAAAACATCTCTTCAAGTGTGTTTTCATGCCATGTCCATATCACTCCCTTTGGAATGCAAAGGAACCAACAGACTTCTTATGAATATTTGCCTAGTGGAAATCCTTTTTCTACTCTGTACCTTTCACTATTAAATACTTTTTGATGATTTCTTTAAGAGCCCTTCATACATTTCTTGAAACATTTCCTGATAAAATGTGTAGAATTTTGAATTTGTAAGGGTTTTTGAAGGGTATATCAATAAAATGGGGTGTACTGTAGGGGACCCTTTAAAGGAATTAGTATTCTACTACAAGTCTACAAGATTATTTACCCTTATCTGGAGTGAACTTTGACATTTTGCATTTTCATGATTTCTGAAAGGTCCGCAAGGGTCGAGTAAAATTTATCTAGTTGAATGTGAAGATGAGATTGAATTGTTGTGCATGGACTCTGTGAGTTAATACTTCCTCCTTCCTCTCTCGTCTTCAAAATCAGTTACACTTACGGAACAAGATCCTACTTAAATTCAAGATTGATTCCCTAGAGTACACTTATCCTTACAAACTGTCACTGTCAACATGTCAAAATTTATAACGTAATCATTTTATTACTTTACGCACTCTTTAATGTCATATCTTCTGGAGAAATGGTTGCAAGCAAAATATATTATTGTCATGGTGTCAAGAAAGCTAACACATAGAAAAGAGAGATTAGAAAAGACAAAGAATGTCAAAAGGATATCCTATTTACGATTATTTTGTTAGGAATTATTGTCCATGAATGACTCTCGTAGTAAAACTCTATTCAATTTACACATCAAAAACATTCGTAGTCAATTTCTGAAAAACAAAACACTTCAAATGTCTCCAAGCTAAGAGTATACATTCTGAAAAACATTTACTAGTTTTGTTAAAAGAGAAAACAAATTTGGAAGTTGGAATCACACCTCGACGAGCTCCTTAATTATAACCAAAATGAAAGTATTATTATAAGGGACGGATGGATGGATGTAAACTGTATGGTGACTTTGAACCCAACTCATCTATTTACAGGGAGAAGGAATGATTTAGGGGATTTGGTAGGATCCTCATGATATTCACTTAATAACGAAGCAACTCATTCATACTTACTTTGATGAGGACTCAGTTCAATTAACGTCATTTTACTTCAAAGAGATTCATTAGATTAAAACCTTCCCTTAATTGTTTATGGTTTTAGTTTGTAGTTTTAGCTATTTGTGTTTATGGTTTTAGTTTGTAGTTTTAGCTATTTGCTAAATAGCTAAAACTACAAACTAAAACCATAAACAATTAAGCTACTACAAAGGTACCCTACCCCAACAACAACACAAAGGTTTTACAGTCTTGGCTCTACCGCATACCGATGGGATTATTTCAATTGGGGTAAAAAAACACATTCTATGCGTAATTTACCTAGTTCTATTTAAAACATTATTGGATGGAGAATTTTGGGAGAAGACTTGCACTTTTTTGGCAAGTCATCTGTAGCTCCAAAAACGAAAAAAAAAATTTTCGAGCCAGATTCACCTCTAATAATTGTTGGCATCAAAATTTTTGCACCTGGCTTTAAAAAAATCTATGATGATATAGATGATACAAAAATTGATGCCAGAGACCCCTCTTGAATAAGAAAGTAGCTCCAAAATTTTTGATCAAATTACCATCACCTACTAAAACAGAGAGAGACAGTATGTAACTACCTACCCAAAATACGTCACACCCCCTTGGCTCCACCGTCTATAGCAATTACAGTAAAAATGATATAACTTCCCAAAGAATCAACATTTTTCAATTTTTTTTTCAGTTATTTATGAGTGCTATAGGTCAAAGAGCACATTTGACACAAAGGGTTAAACCAAGGGAGGGTGTAGGCTGACCATGTTTCTAGAACAAACCAACGGGACACTTAATGCAACACCCTGTCCACCCCTCAATGTTATTCCAAACAACCGGGACACTGAATTTCACCCTTTTGCATGACATTTTTTATACTTAAAATTTTGACAGAATGTTGATTCGCGATTTTAATTTACACAAATAGTTCTTCTCAAGTCTCAAGTTGTTAAATTTTCATCTTATCCCCATCAAAAATTATGCTACGGAGTGATTATTTCTAACCAGTCGGCAGTCGCCAGGCCTGGAGAGTTATTTAGGGGGAAGGCTTTAATCCGGAGGGGTTCTAAATCGCGATTAACGGGGTTTCAAGGTGAAATAAAGTTATTTTACTCAATGAAGGAAGCGACTCCCTTCAGAAATGATTGGATATTAAAAATAACAATAATTTTACCTTATTAAATCTACACACAATTTTACACAGTTACAACGGGCATTAGTTGAGGAATGTTTTTTTTAATTTTTATACGTTTCTGAAATACTTTTACATTTTCTTTATGTGATGTCTGATCAATGATCAATGCGCTTCTAACTGACCATGCAATAAATAAATTCCTTGAGAAAGTGTGAATTT
>JAQGBU010001842.1:0-11289 GCA_034698605.1 Isotoma decorata | reverse complement strand
CGTTAAGCACATAAATGATGGTATGACGCTATGGTATTAATTCTCTCCGATCTTCGTATATTTGTCAAGACAAGGAAGATGAGATAATTTTCAGTTTCAACTTTCAAGCAATGGGGAAAGGAAGCTTCATTTAATGATGCCGACAAAATACATAACATAAAAACATAATACATAATAATGCAAGTAGAGGTGGATGGATGGGTGTTATAGTTAAGTACAATTTTAACTGGTGTTTCACATTTCATCGTGACATCACATTTCTTTATTTATTGTAACTTGCACTCTTCAGCATATGAAAAAGCAGGCCACGATTTTTTCGAGAAGTTAAGTCAACACTTTGTCCTCCTTATAGAAATCTTTTCATTTCTTTATAGGTTTGCCCTATTTCAGAATTGGCGACAAGCCATTCATGCAAAAATAATTTTGTAGCAGTATAGATTTTAATCTTTAATAGGAAAGACAAAGCATACGTGTGGGTATGAAAACTTCATTCAAATTTGGAACATGAACGTCATACCGGTAGTCTTTGTATAAGGGTACTCTGCACTGCAAGTACTGATTTTGATTCCATTCAATAAATGCATTGAATATTATTCTGTATGCAGATTTATGTTATTCATCCAACTGAAGTCAGATTTTTTATACTCTTTACTTTGTTGTGTGGTTCTATCGTGCATGAAGCATTTTCCAGTATGAGACTAAATGCCATCAAATAGTTTTGATTGCAATTACAGATGTATAATTTTCATGCAGATATATAACTGAAATGTAAGGCCGTAATCGTTTACTTATATTTATATATATATTTCCTAATCCTCTTAGTCATAATATAAAACCTTGGCCAATTTAGTCTTCAAATTCTTCGTATGCTAACAGTAGTTGGGCTTTATTTTGCGCTGTAGCTTAGTGGTTATTTTGGTTCACTTTCGTTAGTTAGTGGTTAATTAATGGTGCCACTCAAGACAACAAAACCACAACCAAGCTGTTGTTAAGTAGGGTCAATTTTATTTGAAGGAATTCCAAATTTAATAACTGACCTTGCAAATGTTGAATAGTTGCTTGGTATTCCGCGAGTCGCTCGTCGACGTAGTCTTGTGATTGAGCAGCGATAATGTCAGCGGTCGACGGTCCATTTTCATCGTCTTCTTGAGATGGTGCAGACGATTGTTGTTGCCGTCGCATATGAGCCTCCGGATCCATTCCAGGTGGATAAACAAACTCGACGTCGTATGATGGTTGCATGCTAAAATCAGGACTAAATATTTGCGGAGGTGGGGGAGCCGGTGGAAATCCCACAGGTGGGCTTGGACTCTAGAAAATTTATACATTTTATTACATAAATTTCCAAATAAATAATCTAATAATTATTGAGGCCCTATACAAACAAATACGTTTAATGTATAAAGGATACGTACGGCAATAATTGGTCTAAAGAACGGTCGTGGTCCCATCATGTGATGAGGTATTGGTGTACCTCCTGCCATGGGATGGTAAGGCACTGGGGTTCCCGGAGCCGGACTCCACCGAGGTGGAGGGGGGCCAAAGGGTATTGGTGACATTGGTGAGCCTGTCCTCGGTATTGGTGACCCTGGACCTCTGTGTGGTTGCCCACCGACCATTGGCCTATTAAACATGGTAAATGTTTTTTTTTTATTTAAAGAGTATCAAACACAAACTCCAACATAGCTAATATATAGGTCAAACAGTAAGCTTGGTGAACAGAAAATATGGACGGGTTTACGATTACCGTATAAGGAAAGGTGGTGGTGACTGAGTCATTCGCGGAGGGATGGGTGAAGCCCATCCTGGTCCTCCAGGCCTTGGTGGTGGACCTCTGAAAGGAGATTGTGGCCTAGGCACTCCTGCTGGCCCCGGCCATCTTGGAGGGCCTCCTGGCCCTTGTCCTTGGGACATTTTGAGCTATCTTTTCGATTTCCAGTGTATCACAATTTAGCAGACGCAGACTTGATTTTGTGACATTCAGAACAAACACTTGGCTTCACTTAGCTTGTGTGGTATTATATTGCACACTTACAAGTTCAGCGTATAATAACTAAAAAGCACAGCTTCGTTTCGGCTTCACTTTAACTTGGATATTTCTAATGAACACAAACAATCACTACTGCAATGAATATGTCAGCAAACAAAAATAACGGGACACTTTCCAACATCAACAGTTACTTCTTTTTCGTAAGTATTAATACCTGTCAGAGTCAGCACTCAGATCACCGAGCGTATTGCGACGATTAACTATCACTCATGAATATTGAATCTTTAAATGAAAAGATTAGCCAGAAACTTATCCGGATTAAAGCTTAAGCCGGTATTGGTATATATTACTAAACAAAATATTAATGCACGAACTTGAATGAATTGCGTTTTGAAACGGCTTCTAAACGACCCCCGTTGACAAGGGGTTGAATATATTTCCTCAGTATTTTATCTCGTTTCACAATTCTCATGAAAATAGGATAGAAGATAACAAATCTGCTCTGGCTGGCTTATAACTTGAAAAGACAGGAAGCTTTTCTGGATTTTTTGGTTGCAAAGCAAAAGTACGATATGTGTTTGTATAGTGTTGGTTTGCAAGATTAGGATAGATTTAGATAAGACTTGGAGATGCCGACCGAAATGAAAAAGAGTTCGTTTCTACAATTACATTAGTTGTAGGCTTAACTTCGACAAGCAACTAGTTAGTAGCAATAGTAGCTTCTAGTTTTGAAAAAGTTAATCTGTATGCATGCATTCATGAGGGAACAGACAGACAGAAGAAACTGAGCATCTCAAATCTTCCTGCATGGATAGTATTCTTAAGAGGAAACGACCTCCTAAAATTAGATTTTGGCAGTGCGGGTATCGAAGATGCATTCGGCAAGCACAGAAACCGTGATATATTCTGTATTCCGAAATAATATAGATACGATTTTATGCCGGTACAGCATTCATACCGTTGCTAGAGTGGAAATGGTGTATTATTCGTTTTAAGAATTAGAAAAGGATGATGATGATGATAGCCTTCTGACTTTTTCATAAGGTGTGTAAAAACCGAGTATTTAATAACAGTAGCGTAAACGGGGCATGCACACACTATTTACTTTTCAAAAGGGAATCAAAGTTGAAAATAATAATAATAAGCAATGCTTTGGTTTTAGAGATTGCGTCAACCTTATGTTTTGCAGGAAGTAAAAAATTGCTAATAATAACGCCTTCGTTTTTTACAAAGTATTATTTTGGGGGATTTTATATGTATGCATGTATGTAAAAGACACACTTGGTCCATATACATTAGGTGGGGGTAGATAATGCACGGGTTGAGATAAAAAATTAGATCACATTTGTTGTTCAAATAAAGATTCAAGTACATCGAAAAATGTCAGTAGTGTAAACCAAAATCTGTAACAGATTTGAAATAAAAGCTTAATCTCTTGTTTTTCTTGCATTGCTTGACTTCCTTGTAATGATTGTGCTGAAGTTTGGGAAATGAATATCGTGTTACAACCGTAATGCATATATACGTTGCAAAAGGCTCATTGACTGCACTCTTGACATTCATTCACGGTTTAGTGCAGCATTGATGTTTGGTTGGGGTAAAAAACAATATGGAAAACCTCGACCTACACTTGAATCTTTGAATGAATGACCTCTTGACAGACGGACTATTAAGCTGATAATGAGAAAGTGAAGTGGATTTTCATGGAATTTTTACTTGTCTGTTTCATGTTTAGGTCTTTCACCTACTTTACAAGGATTGCTGTCTCATTCTTGAAAGGAATTTAAAGGCAACGCTATCATAATGTCGGGGCCTGGCAGATCCACAATGTCCGCGGTATATACATTTTAATGGCATGATTAATTACAGAAGTAATGTATCACTCTATACTTACTTAAGATTCTTTCTACTGGTACACAGATTGATAGAGCTGAAGAGGAAATAAAATCGTGCTACTATCGCCTTGAAGTACTTGAGAAGAACCTCAAATACCGTGCTATGACCAATGATGAAAGGTATTTGAAAAGTAAAGCTTGGTTGAGTAGAGACGATTTAAAAATGAAATCTGGTCATAAATCTTGCAAATGTATTAAGTGTGTTTTTTCGATTAAATTGCACAGAGAGCATGCAGAAAAGGATGTTTTGGAGCTAAGAAAGATTTTAAAACACCAAGAAAGCCAGCTTCAACTCTTACAGAAAGAAAACCGGTCTTTAGCACTCATCGCGGTTGTGTGCATCATAATATCATTCCTTATTTTTGGACTTTATCACATGTACTTAAATGCGTACAAACCTGATCCTCCACTAGTATTCGATGAGCATAATGAGCAATAAGTTTCTGAAGACGAATTCCAAATTTAATGTGATTCAGATGGTCGGATCGTTCAGACTTTATTGTGCTAATTTTATCATTTTTTTCTACCACAAATTCGATTTATAAGTTTGGGAATTTGGGATGTACGTTTATTTTTACAAATAATCTGTAAATACGTATAATTTCAGGAATAACATCTTTGATTTACGAATTTCAATAAAAACGTAGGTGTATTTGTATACTTCACATAATAATTTTTGCGATCCATTAGTTCGTTCAGAAGGCTCATATGTCATATAGTAAGTATTACGTTCATATCTTATATTATTTTCTCGTGTATAAAGTAAGGCTGACTTTGTGGATGGATTAGTTTCAAGCTGCACAAGTGATTACACTTACAAACTTATCAGGCACATCGTTGCATGCAGAGCACAAATTATTAACAAGATAACATTATAAACACTAATATATATATAAATATCATCATTATCTATAATAGTAAAAATATTAGGGCGAATGGCATGACATGGCATGACAATGAAGAAAGTCTTACAGATTACGAACGTTGGTTAAAGATGGTCTATTCGGAAAACGGGATATGTAAATGGAATATGCAATAGTGCGGTATGCACAGATTAAATTGAAATACTTAAAATATAATGATAACTATTTTTAGTACCTGGTAACTCTACCTGTTTCTCTTTTTCAGTTCTTCTACTTATCACATAGGTTTTTCTAAAATTATTTCTATCTGTTTAAGTTTAAAAAAACTACTCTCATACGTCATACAAGTTATAACGTCTGAACTAAATTATCGATTCGCGAATAGTTAATATGGTTAACCTTAGAAGCGATTTATGTACATCATTTGAAATATTTCACAAACACTGTTGACTTTTGATTAGTAGTTGTTTGGTATAAATATTAACTAGAAAATATCTTAGACGTAACTCATTATAAATACCTTGTTCGTTATTTGTTCATACATTTTTGATCTCGTTGATTTATAAATTCATCGATCATCTTCTCGTCATAATTACAACTATGTCGTACTCTGCTGGTCGAAACTGGCCAGCTGTCTACAAATATTTAGGTATATAGCACTTCAAATGGGTGAGAATTTATCTTCGTTTTGTACAAGAATGATGATGGGATAGCGAGTCGACATTAAGTCTGAACATGACAACAACCCTATGCCGAAAAATGATGGGGTGGATGCTGAAGACTGCGAGGAGATGAAGAAGGCATTTGATTTGCACTATGACCATTTTGAGGATTCCCTGAATTGCTCAGTTGATACTTCAATAGATTTTCTAGATGAAGGACCCTTTGTTCAGTAGAATTTAAAGCTGCCATTAATTTGGAGTTTTCAACCCATAAATCTTTCATCAGTAAGTCTGAATGAGCGAGTTTTTCAGCCTAGATTAAATGAATTTATAGGAGCCGTTAAGTAACCAAACATTTTGTACGAGTTAATTGTTAATTACCTGCTCTTTGTGTCTGATGGCTTGTTGTCTTACCAGTTCTTGACTGGCGTGCATGTGACCTTGCAAGTTAGAAACTTCCGCATCATGCTTATATCTGAGTTCTATATAATTGTAAGTATAGATTCAAATTGTATTAGTTAAGGCCAGACTGAATCTTTCAAAAACGGGGAGTGACAATGTCTCGTATCATACCTGCAAATATTTTTTCAGTTTCCTTGTCCTTTTGCTGCAAAACTCTCTGCAAGGCATAACATTGCTCATCTCTTTGCCTCAGTTTTGCACGGAGAGCTTGCAGCCAGCCTAATTCGACATGACACCAAGCTTTCTTTCCTTGTGTGGCTCCAGGAGGAGCCCATATGTCTTGTTGGTAACTTGAGGAAATTATCCCCCATCCCCCCTGCAAAATGCACAATTATGAGGTAAAGAATAAGACCATTTTATCCCATCGTCGGTTGCGATTTCGTTTCTATTTTGTTATACGAATGCATATTTTCTTACATTGTTATAGGCGTACGGTTGATCATTTACTGGAATGAATGGCAAACTAGAGCTTTTGTCGATTGAATTTGCGTATCTTTGTGGCCAAATTGACATAGAATCTGCCTTAGATTGGTGAAGCATCTCAAGTAAACTCTTAGATTTTTCTCTCTGCTCACCTTCATCTTTCCATATTTGCATTGGTTGAGGAGACGAAGATGATTTTGGAACCTGCAGATTTTAAAAAGCATTCTATGATTAATTCATAAATGTAAATACAGGTTTACTATCTTCCAGCTAGATTTTATTAACGTGTACTTACTTCCGGAGTCGCTCTTCTTAGCTGCTCATCTTTATCTCTGCACGATCGTTCAAGTTGGTTAACTTGATACTTGTACTTCTCTTCTTGATTTTTCAGTTGAAATTCCAACTGGCGACAGCGATCTTTCAGCATTTCCATCATTCCGCTTTCTTCTAAGGTACTTCTTTCTACAGAATATAATATGTATAAGTTAACTGACTTGACTGGCAGTAGAGTTAAATGTTGAAAGTTAAACATTACCTTCTTCTGCCAACGAACTTAAACGGTCTTCATAATCCTTGCATTTTTTAGTTAATGCAGACACTTGTTGTTCTAAGCGTCCACATTCTTCTACTACTCTTGTCTGCATATAACAAGAGTTAATGTTATTTGAACATTGCAACTTATTTATATTTTATTACCTAAATAATGTTACAAATCTGGGTCAAGCTCTTACCTCCCACTGTCGCTGAAATGTGGTAATCACAGAATCTTGATCAACTCGTGTGGATTTCAGTTCCTTCCGTAGACCCTCACACTCCTCTTCAAGATCGGTAACTTGTCTCTCTAAGCTTGCTCTTTCCTCTATTGGTGGTAAACGGTCGTGTGTGTGCATTGGCATAAACGCTTCCTCATACTCCTTGATCTTCATAGCAAGGTCATGAAACTTTTCATCTGTCGCTGATCGGTCCTGCTCATATATTTCCCGAGCTTCCTGTAGTTTATCGTGCCAATAATCTTCACACTTTTCATACTCAGCCCTTAAAAGGTCTAAACTGCTTTCTAAATCTGAGCACTGCTCCTTCAATTCCTTCCTTTCCTTTTCAAACTCTGCTTTTGTCTTGATAGCGTCTGCTTCTAATTCTGATATTTTTCGACGCAAATTCTCTACTAGTTCACTGTCACTACTTGCCGTAATCTCACTTTGTTTTGCTTCCAATTCGTCAAACGGTGTTTGAGTTGAAGCATCCTGTCGAACAGTAGGTTCTTTCATTTCAATTTCTATTATTTCATTTTCAGTACCAGCACTAATGTCCCTACGAATATCTAAACTGCGATAGCCAAGTTCATTTTTTAAAGAACGATTTTCCTGTAGTAGATGCTCTTTTTCGGATATAATATTGACGATCTTCTCTTTGACTGTTTCCATTTCAATCTCTAACGTTTTGTACTCCGATTCCAATTTACCGTTCACTATAACTTGTTCATTAGCACCTTTTGAATCTCGAAATTCTTCAGGACATGGTGAATCCGTGGAGCTCTCTCCCATACAAGCTGCTAGACTCTGGTGTAAAATAAAAAGCAAACTCTTTTGTCACATTTTTACTTCCCGTCTGAGCGTAGTGAAACGAAAGGAAAGGTAATCAAAAACAAAGTGCAATTCATTCTGAAGCTATAGTATATGAAACTTTAAGACAAGCTTTGCTTCCTTACAATCGCAACAGGCACTGGAAAGTTGCCAGAATCAGGTTGGCTACAAGAAGATGTAAGAAGAGGATCCATAGAGCTTTCTAATTCTTCGGGATCTAGTTAATTTAATAGATACATTCGTTTACATTTTACATTATTTAACTCAACCACACACACACATATATACATACACACAACTGTATTGTATTTGCATCTTAAATTATTATCGAGAGAGCACGAAATGACAGTTGAAATGTACCGTCAGAAAAGATATTCATCTCAGAGCTTCGGTTGAATTTGCCAATTTTCTCCAATGGACTGTCATTGCATTCTTCCATTTTGTCCGCCCCTTCCAAATTCGATGTCGTGCGAGAACCTTTCCGTTTTTTATTACCGTGAAATCGTTTTTCGTGAGAGGCTTTCAGAACTTTCACTGTTTCCTTCATTCCTTCCAACTGTGAGGACAATTCGTCGTTTTGATCTCGAAGAAGCTGCATTTCCCCGTATGCTTTTTTTAGTTTGCCATCGTTGTTAGCTAATGTTTCGGCACTTCGTCGTTCCATTTCAAGAAGCTAGAAACATAAGGCAAATACAATATGAAACTGTAGCAGTGAAAAATGTATGCTTAGAAATAAAACAAATGAATATGTTACAAACTTACTCGATTCTCTAAAACTACATATCGGGAGATTTCTTTTTCTAAGTGGTTCTTCGTTCGATTTAAATTGCGTATTTCCTGATTAAGATTCTGCAGTTCTCTTTCCAGTGCCGAGTTTTCCTGTTCAAATTCAAGTAGGCCAAATTACTTTATTACACTAATACTTTGCATACCAAATATAAAATTGAGAATTGAGTCCGTTTGTCAGTGCAGTTTTGGTTTTAAAATTTTCAGCTGTTTCTTACGTTATTTATCTTTGTAATTTGTGACTTCAGTCGAACGTCATCATCTTGTAGAACCTTAAGTCGTGATTCAGCTAACTGTAAAGCTTGCTGAAGAGAATCTTTTTCAGCAGCAAATTTTTGTTGCAACTCATGAATTTGCTCCGTGTACTTTGTTTCCATTTTCTGCAGAAGCATTTGACTATTTTTTTCTAATCTAGAATTTTGTTCATCAACCTCCTGCGCAAGCATGGATGAACGTTGGTGAGCTTCATAAATATCTGATTTTAGCTTGTCGCGTTCGCATTCCATGCTTTCGCATACTGACCTAATATCAAAAAAGTTGAAGGGCTTGTCATAATTGGCGATGAAGAAATAATTCGTCAAAGTAATAATGCAACAAGCAATGTCGAAGATAATCTTACCGAAGATACTGAGCCTCCGTTCGGTAGGTGATTAAAGCTGTTTGAACTACAAGAGGTAATGCGTCCTTAGAGCTATCTGTTTCTTCCTCTAAAGCTTTGGTCAAGTCCTATTTAGATAAATGTATTGTATTGTTATTTTTTTTCATTATTGTTTTTATTTTTATTTTTTTTTCTATTAAAACTTCAAAGTTACCTGAACATTCAGTGAATTCGTTCTTGAATTAGCTGGGAACCCCATATCCTTAAGAATTCGGATACCATCTTCTTGACTAATACCCAACTGAGACCACATATCAAGCACCATCCCGACTTTAGTAAAGCTATAGTGCAGAAGTAACAAAAATAATAATCAAAACAATCACGAATGAGATTCTATTTCTGCGGGATAAAAAATAGATGTATACGGCTTCGTTTGTTTCTGCAAGTACCCAGAATTTTGAGGATCAAGAATAGAAAAGGCACCACGTTCGGAACTTGCGATATTGGAGAAATCTGCTCGCACAGTATTTTCAGCAGATGAGATTCCTATTCCCATTAACTGACTAGAAGACATTGCAGCAGCAGAGGCATCGCTAAATTTCTGCAATAAATTCAAATAGGATATATTTAATTTTTTAATCACATGACGATTATGACACCATTACCAATAAGTTTGTCAGTAACTCAATGTTATTAATTCGTACACACACATACCTTTAACTTTTCAGGTGACGGAGGATTTTTAGGCATTCCTCTTAGCATTTGGCTCAGCTCACCAAGGCAAACACGCCCATCTTTGTCCGTATCCAACTCCTCAAATAACTCTTTCATCATCTAAAATTCATTGCACAGCATGCACATTAATACATCCACACACGTCAGTTACACCCACAAACGTCAGTAACAATGAACAATGTAAGTAAGTAGAATAAAAGTAATGCAAATAACCTCTTCTGGGGCTTGAAGGCCAATGCAATTGCAAACAATTGCCAGCTCCTTCTCGTCCAAATAGCCATCTTTTGCTAGACCTAGCCTTTGGCAGAACTCCACAAGCTGATCTGTATCGAATTCGTCGCACATTTTAAAATTGTTTTTTATGTACTTTGTGTAAGCTGTTTGTCAAATTGGTCCCAATCCTGGCGATTGTGATCATGAAATCTTGCAAACTGCATCAAGAGTATGGACGGATGGTCGATTGTGAAATCGACAGCTTGTCAATGTTGAATGTCAAGGTTAACAATTTGTTACTTTCCGAGCTTATCAGTTCAAAGTTGATAAGGCGAACTGCTTTCCTCTGATGTTGATGATACTTTCAACCATGAACGAAACACGATAGCGGTCAGCGATAATCAAACCCACACCTAATTAATAAAAACATCAACCACTGATCATTTACTGTGTATTATAACAAGATAACACTTAAATGCATACACAGCGATGACAGATAATAAACTTGCACTTGAAAATTTAATTTTGTTTTGTCAAGCCCAATCGCAAATGTTGTGAAAACACTTACAACTTTCAAGATTCCATGGCATATTATTATTACATGTTAGTGAATACTGCATAATTAATGCATAAGTTGTAAGTAAATGACAGTTTTTGTTTCGGCGAATTTCTGTCATTAATTAATTAGTAATCAACTTTGACCTTGAGCTTAAAAAACATGCTAGTCTGTAGTCTTTTTCTAAGACTACCACTACACTAGCAGCAGCCCCACATACCTGATTTATGCATTTGCAAACAATTCCAATATTAACCAAATTAACTGCTATGGCTATAGGCTATGGCTATAGCATAAGTTTATTTAGTGTTTCGTATTCTTAAATAATTGATAATTTGTAATTATAGGAAATAAACGTCATATGTACCTTAAATTAGAAATGTTGGTCAAAAGTTGAAAGTCCTAAGTCCTAAAGCCATTTGTTTGACATGGATAATGATTAACTACAAACAAACCATTTGCCATTGCATAGCAAAATAGCTACAACGTAACAACAAGTACAAGGTTGAAAGTAGATAGCAAA
>JAQGBU010001841.1:0-11292 GCA_034698605.1 Isotoma decorata | reverse complement strand
CCTGAAGTTTAAAATTAGGTATGTTTAATTGAAAACACGCCTTCAACCGGAGCACTTGCTCTAGGAGATGTTACAGCGACAGGGTAATCAGTTAAGGCCCTTATATAAATTATATAGTTTGTTTCGAAGTTACATGAATTACCTCATCTTGATTAAGGAATTGGCTCCCTTCAGAAATTATTTTACATACAGGCAGATAATTTAACCTTCTTGGTCAAACTCAAAATCAACGTCTTGATTTTACAGATTTACTATACAGGCATTAGTTGAGGAATATATTTAATACGCTTTCTCAAATTTTTTTACACTTTCTTTAGATTTTTTTTACTATCCCGAAGACTTTTTATGAATTTTCGACTACTTTATTTTTGGGGAAAAAACCGGGACGCTTAGTAAAAACCGGGACTCCGGGACATGGTCTAAAAACCGGGACAATCCCGGCTAAACCGGGACGCATGGTCAGCCTAAGTATTATAATGTTGAGTTTTAAAATCAAGGTGTAATATAATAAAATGAATAGTGAAGAGATTTTTAATGCTTGAAGTTAAATTTTTCGAGACAATTTGATATATTAAAACGTGATAGCAGCAGACGATGTAAATGAATTTAAAAAAATAAAGCCTCCTAAAATTGTAATATGTAATTTAGATCCAAGTTTTATGAAAGGATGTCACTGGATAGGGATTTGTAACATGAAACATAAAGAGTATGAAGTGTTTGATTCATATGGAGAAAGAGTGTCGTCATATAATAATAATTATTTTGTAAAACTAAATCATTTAAATCCTTTAGAAAATAAATGAGTACTACAAAGCCTAAATAGCTCTGTTTGCGGTCAAATGTGTATTTTTTAAGTATAGTATCGCATTTAAGGCTAAACTATGCCATCAATCAAATCATGTAATCAAAAATGTTGCACAAGATTGAAAAATATGGATCAACAAAGCTAGATTTTTTACAAAAGAATTTGCATACTAATTATATGTATTGTTGTAATGCATCAATATCTCTCATAAAAAGTGGATTTTAGTGAGGACATTTTGTAGTATAATCGCATTTCCCTTGCCATCATCATTCCCTTCCCTTGCCAGTATTTCACAAATTTTTTAACCTCTAACCGTAGCCGCGGTTACAATTTTCCTTGATTCTGAAATTTGGATTCAATTTCTTTCAAGGGGTCATTCAGAGTCTAAACGGCAGTGGAACAACTGCTCTCTGTTCTTGACCAAACAAAATTTCCTAGCTTTTTTATTTTTTATTTCATTTCCATTCGAAATTGTTGGGTACTGACGATGAGGGGAACCTCGAAACAAAATCCATCTTGTCTACCCATACTGGTTAGGATAGTATTGGAGATTACGGCTGAAAATTCCATTCTAAATTATGATTCTTCTTGTATGAAAATTACAGCTAAAGTAAAACTAAAGACTGTAGTAGTCTGATTAATTTTAATGTATCATTTTCATGCATTTATTATTACAGAACGAAAGAATATTGTGTGAACTTTGGTGTCTAGTTGTAATTAGATCTTATCATGCATTTTATGATGACTTACAAGATTCATTTAATAATAAATCTTCATCGTACTTTTGTGTAAAGATTACTACAGTAAGGCGTTGCCCATTGTGTGTTAATCATTAAAATTTTCGTTTCTCATTGTGGGGTAAAAGTTAAAAAGTTAAAAATGAAATTGATTTTGGTGGTTACGGTTTTAGTGGGGGTGGCATTGGGGAACAGTGAAATTGGTCGGGGTTACCACGAAAACGATCAGTGCATTGGGTGTGTAAAAAGTAGCTACAAATGTAGCTACATAATAAAAAATAACGAACAATCTGGGGTTTGTGTTTCTACAACAGAAAAGGAGAACATTAAAAATATAAAGTTCGCAATTCACGATACAAGGGGATGTGTGCGGTATAATAAATTTCTTGGTAAGTGGGTTAAAAAATTAATCTTTATTTTAAAAAATAATAAAGTTTTGTATTGTATGATTGAGGTGTAGGAATACTGGATAATAATAATAATAATAGCATTTTATGTTTCAATATTTTAGTATATCGTCAGAGGGAAGTGAAACCTGCTGTAAATCCTTTGCAAGGAAAGGACAAAGAAATAATTCCAAAGAGTATCATTTTGTCAAAGGTAAAAATTTTAAAAGTTGATTTTTATAATTAGATGAAATATTATATTCATTTAGTGACTACTTTTTTTATTTTAGATTCAACCAATGATGCAGAACAAGACGACTACACCTACGTTTTCTCCTAATGAAATAGTTTCTTCAAAACCGAAATTAGAGGTTGCGAATATTGCAGCTGAGGAGCACGTTTTTACAGTTCTTGTTCCCATCACTGCTATTCCTCTGCCCACTCCCCCCCCCCGACGAAACCAGTCCTAACAGAAGGTACAACAAGGACACCTCGTCTATTCCAATTTGATACTACAACTACAACTACTAACACCACCACCATCCCACCTAAGACAAGCTCAGAGGTAAAAGTTTCTATTTTAATTTCATTTCATAGTTTAGGATTATTATTTATTATTAATCTATTAATATTTGAGTTTTATTAATCAATTAATATTAATAAAATATTTTATATTAATGTATTCTAGAGTCAAGGGATAACTACTGAGAAAAGCGGTCTTACAGTTTCAGCTTCTTTTTCATCACATCCTACACTTTTCAATCCGTTTTTCTCTACCATTACCACCACTACACCCCTTATCATCAACAACAGTTCTAAACAAAAGTCGGGTTGGCTGTACAAGCTTTTAACTGTGAATACAGTACCATTCCCGGTTCACAGTGAATATGGATTAACTTTCATGTTTTTTTTCCTCCGGTAAGAACAACTAAAATCTATAATATTTATCAGATATTTAAATTAGGAATACTGTAATTCAATGAAATATATAAAATATGAATTTGGTTTATTTATTTAAAAGGGGGAAGATGAAGATTTCGTTGATCGTGTTGTACGGTCAATATGCAAAACAATGCGGTTGGTAACTAAGATGGAGCGTAGTCCCTTGTTTAGTTATAAAAGGGTGAAAAAATGGACTCAAGGTAATCCCATGATTAAGGAAAATGGGGAATGCGAATTACGGGAGGCTCGTCACCGAGCTTGTGGGAAAAAATTGTACCCAGTGTTATAGAATAAATGGCTTTTATTTCATTAATATATTTAAACAGTGTTTATTTATGAAAAACGTAAATTAAAAACAAAATCAATGTGTTATTGTATATTTATGGTTTGTTATGAATCATATTATAACGGCATTTACAAGTCTGGTTGTCTCCTAATGTTGAACGTCTAGAATGCATCCTTAGGGGTTTGAATTTACATTTAGTTATAAATTTTAAGTAAAATTGATATACAGTTAAATCATTGAGTTTACAATCAAGTATATTAAAATATGTTTTTTGTATTTTACCTATTGGCAGTTTAACTACACACAAATAATACATAAAAAATAGCACGTAATGACCACAGTAGTCAGAGCTGGAGCATTGTAGATTAAGTTTATTCATACAAAAAATAGGGAAAGGAAAGGACATTTGGTATGAGGCCAAAGACTGACCATAACTATCTACATAAGTTGTAAAAAGTTTAGAATTACGCTTAATGCAAATAAATCCAATCCAAGGCTCCTCTCCGGAAGGGTGATTCCTTTTTTTTTGAGTTTTGCACGATCATTAGGGGAATTTGAGAAAAATTGACTAACGGCAATTCATCTTTAGCTATAACATTTTTTTTATTCTAGCTAGCAGAGCTGTTCTAGAGAGCGTGTTAAACAAAGTATCGCTAGCCATAATGTTACTTGGACATATTTGGTGTAGACTCTACTACTATATTTCGGTTCTGGTCAGTTGTTAATAAGTTTGTAAACGAACCATAAACAATTGCGCTTATTGTACTAGTCACGGCTGTTTTAAATTTAACCTGTATTTTTATCTGACCCTGTTTTTCTAGCTGAAACCTTTCCCCCTGAAGAGCGGGCATTAAATCAAAGCAAAACCGGTTGTGTCCTTTTACAAAGTCGAATCGATCGATATAATTGGTAAGGTTTTTTCCTGCAGCTGCCACACTACGCAAAGCATCAAATGCATGCAAATATATTGTAGAGTCAAAATCAAAGTGGAAGGATTTATTTAATGCTACATCTCCGTCTAAACTTACGGAAATATCAGAAATGTTGTATTGATGGAAATTAAATGGGGATAACTTTATATGACCATTTAGCGCTTGGCTTGAAATAAACCACACAATTATATATTCAGAAATAGGACCTGCAAATATGGTTTGTGAGATTAAGGACAGTGAACCTGGGGCTATTAAAAAAGTTTTAACGTCCACGTCCCTACAAGGATATTTTGCCTTCTCTCCTTTTTCTAAATAGCGCTTCATGCCATGCATAAACTTGTGAATAAACTGTAAATTTTTTAATGAATAAACAGCATTCATCAATGACAATTTGGTATTGATATGGTTTACTAGTGTCCGTATTTTCCACACCAACTAGGGAATAATCGGGGTGACTTCTACGGAATATAAAACGGAGTTCAATGCCGGGAGGTAATAGCTTTTTTTGCTGAAATATAGAAATGCAGGGACGTCCAATCATCTCAAATGATTTAGATTGTTGGGAAATTTCCACTCGTTTAGCGAAGCTAGGGTTGGTTGTAATATCATGCACATCAGGATTTGTATCCTATAAATATCCTATAAATCTTTATGCGTTTGTTCTACAACACCCATACCGAGCAATATTTTGTCTACTGGATGAAACCTAAACTATCAAAAAATACAGAACACAAAAATTCGTATTTTCGGGTGAGTGTTGAATATACAACATACCTTTTTTATATAAAACAGTTTATTCTTACCAAGTTAAAAAATGTATATATATATATAATTTAGATCAGCCGGTTCGAGTTTCCACAAATGGTCGAGTGGATCCAAACCATACTTGATGAAATTGACATAACCGGTTTTCGTACAAATATTACCTGCCTTCTGCACCCCAACGCTTCCAATCATGGTACAATGCGTCTTTTTTTATCCTAAAATTATAATTCATTATAAAATGCTAATTTAATTATTGTCTCATCTTTATTATAGAAAACGAAAGCTGGGATGAATACTTTACTTTTACGACCCAAAGTGGATTCATGTCAGTGCGATTGCTCCGAAACTTCATCGGAAACTATCAGTTTAGGTAAATGTAATTTTTTATTCTGATATTTTTATATATTGGTCTATTTTAAATTCTTTTTTTTATATTCCAGGTTTTGGATCCGAAAACCCGAGTCGAACTACTACAATTGGCGCGGACCCACAATGACATTGAGCTGTGGAACTACCCGAAAAATGATGGAGTACTTTGAACAATATTTAGCCCGGATTCGAGAGCATGAAGAATCTGACAATAACCCTAACGACATTATTGAACCACCATCGCCTCCACCAAGCCCTCCCGGTCCTATAGTAGATGAGCCTGATGATGTTCTACCAGTCTCATCCACTCGTTCATCCGCTCCAAAAACAAAACTAACGAAAAACTAAAAAATTTAATTGTACATGATTCGGTTCTCAACATTGTTCTGTCTTTGAAATACGGATAAACAAGGTGGTGGTTTTACATTTATATTACTTTTAGCCGTTGAATGGAATATTTCAACAAAAAAATGTAGGGATTTAATTGAATGCGTAAAATTAATTTAAATGTAATCTTGAAATATTTGATTGTATGATTGTTTATATAAATAAATACACAGCATTAAAAAATCAACAAATTTATTTATTCTTTTATTCTACATGGTCTCAAAATACAAAACTGTTTAAGCCTTTAGAATTCTCATCAATTGAGCCCCTACATCTTACAGCATCATTCATAAATTTATATTGTAATATATTACGAAAGTTTTATACATCAACTCAAAGTTCGATCCCTACATTGGGTCATTTCTAGGTTTAAACCAGGACTTTATAGCTGGTCCTGACGAAAGAGGAGAAAAGCGTGATTTTATTCCCAATCTAAGTGACGCTGAATTTATTGATGATGATTCTTCTTTTGAACAACTTGATCGTAAGTTTTTATTTAAATTCATATAAAATATAATAATAATATTATTAATACTAAATTCTCTCCAATCAAAATGAATTTTCCCTTTCAATCGTAATAATAATACTAATAAAAAATAATTCATAATTTTTTTATAGGACTGCCTAATCCACACATCCCTAAGGAACCGCCTTCATCAAAGAAGGCCTACTTTCCTGATTTCGAGGAAATTCCACCTCCTCCTACCCAAAAAAGTATTGGGTTATAAACCTGAGAAAGGATTCCGAATCATCGACTCAGTGAAGAATGAAGTTTACATCACGGACTTATCACGAGGAGCTGTTGAGCTTAATCGTCTCAAAATCAAAGGAGAAAGAATCTTGAAGCGTAAGTTTATTTATTTTATTTAATTGACCTAAGATATAACAAATATTCATTTCTGTCCAAAAACAATATAAATAATACAATTTGATGCATTATATAATAAGTTTGGGTGTAATTTCTCTGTGTTTTCAATCAATATTCTACTGAGTTGTTAATTTAATTTGGATAAATTCTTTTCTTTATTGCTTATTTTGAATTCAATGATAAAAGAGAAGGAGAACAAGTTGAAAGGTTGGAGTCCGAGGGTACATTGAATTGATATTTCTTATAATTATAATACCAAAAGGTTAAAGGCTATATACCTAGACAGGATGAATACTTATAAGTCTGAACTTTTCTCAAAAGTTCAGACTTTACCTAAAAGTCCTAACATTAAAATAATACGATTTAAACCTAGGAGTAGTTTACATTTTTGTAAACTAGTTTTTAATGTCCTATTCATTTTCCCCATTTATCTATTCTTATCTATAATTAGCATAAGCATGTTTTGCCTTATTCATTAGTAATGAAAGAAGATCAACTCTGCATAGTAGGAAAGTTGATATCTTTTCCTTTTATGAGTAACTATTGGACTTGGAAGTTCACACGGGAACCTACAAGTACCTTATACCAATGCTTTAGACATTCGCGTCAAGAAGTCACTTATTTGGCTAGTACGTGACTTCCCATCCCTTTTCATGCATGGTTATATAAAAGCGTAATTGATCGAAACATCATCCATTAATTAGATGATGGTTCGTTCATAAATAAAGCCGCTGAAAGCAAAAAGCGTCCTAGCGTAACAATATGTTATGTCTTTTAATAATATATAAATATTATATATTATGTTTCTAATAATAATATTTCATATAAATTTGCAGAAGAAACTGTCAAGATGGACTCCACTGACTATAAAAAAAAATGATTTTTACCAAGAGAAGTTTATTTCCACCATGTGCCATCCATGTACTTCAGGGATGAGCACAAAAAGTTTTGGTCTTTGCCCAGAGATGTAAAACGTTTTCATACGAAAATTGCAATGAGGGAAAAATACCCTGTCTACTTAACGCTTCTTCCTGGGATGACCTACAACCGTCAGTTCAACCGAGTACTGGAAATAGCACCGTCTTCAGTACTTCACGCTATCCAGGTTGTCAAAGACGTAGAGGATGAAACAGAAGAAGTACCAAAAACTAGAAGTGATAACAAAGGTACAGTGGTGTATCCTAATCTTAGAGGTTTTAAAACACAAAGAAGTGCCACAGCTGAGGCCACATGTGCCGAAGTATTTACTAAATAGGGAGCTGTAAATATTGATAATAATAATGGAGTTCTAGATAATGTAGCTGTAGATCGTACTAAGACATCTCCATTTGTTGGCAATATTCCGAGAGCACAGTCTGTTGGTCAAATAGACTCTGAACGTAAGAGTAAATACGGTTTGGAGAAAGGTCAAACGAGTAGAGTTAATGGGGGAAACAAAGAGTTATTATAGGGAAGATAAAGACAAGAGAGGTTACGTACCTTAAATGAGCACAACCTCTTATGAGGATAAAAATGATGATGATGATGATGAAGACTGTTTTATTAATAAAACCCCCTCACCGCTTCAATCATCTTGGGAGGGTATTTCTAGAACGAGAAATCACACTTTTGCTATTCAATCCTCTCCATCATCTTTAGCATCTTTGTTAACACATCCTCAACCTCAAAATTCCAAAGTAATTATAAAGGGAAATGGATTGACATGGATAAGGAGGATGCTAAAGCTAAACTTAAAAAAGCATGTTTCGAAAATTTGAAAGATGGCGAAATCCCAAGGCCAGACTTTATAATTACTTATCAAACTGTTATCAAAGGTAAAAACGAGGAAGAGGTAAATGAAAAAGACGAAGCTCCATTGCCAACAGATAATGAGAATAATGCTGATGATAATGACGACGATGATAAGACGGAAATCTCAATGAAGATTTTGGTAAGGGTAGAAAATCTAAAAGAACATGTCCCCTCCAAACCACTTTCACCAGAGACAAAAGAACAGTATGAGAGTGATGACCTATTTAGTAATCACGAAAGTAACTCTCGGGAAGATAAAAAGATGAAGACAAGGTGTTTTCACCACAATTTGATGCCATCATGGCATATATAAACGAGAGTCAGATAAACGAGTCGAAAACTGATAACCATCGATACGGAATTACAGAATAATACTGATTCGTTACATCCAGTATCATCAGGAGTTTCAATTCCAAAATATTTCGGGGTTGAATGCCCTTTAGATTTCTGGTTCCAACACGATAAATTAATTCCGACTAAAATCAGAGGACCTCAAAGTACATCTCAAATGTATGCTCGTAGAATGAGATACGTTACAATTATGAGTCAGATTACCAAATTTGGCTCATTAATGGCTCAAGTTGGGATGTTTGATTACTCAAATATTCCATTTTTAAAAATATTTCAAACTTAGGGGCCCAATTCATATAAGAAAATTTCTCTAAGTTCGCTTGAGCTACAAATGCTTTTAAAAAATGCTAGTGAATTACAAGACAAACTTGTAACGATGCATTTCGATCATCAAAATGTAACAAAACTTTAATTTTAATTATCGTATCAGGAAAATCACTGAAAATATTTTACGAGAAAGAGAACTAATGAATACCCTTGAAAATGGTTCACGTGAGTATAACGCAGTACAAAAGTTGGAAAATGATGCCCAAGAGATTAATGGTGAAATTAAGATAGCAGATATGAAAAACGCGAATTATTCGCAAGTTGTAAAATTCAACAAAGGTGAGAGTAATCTTGTAGAGATTAAGGATTTCCTCGTACGTAAATAAGTATATTATTTATTATTTTTATGTAACTGAACCACATTGTGAATATTTATATTACACATAATAATATTCCAGTACATTCTATCATCTTCATCATTTACTTAAATGTACATCATTATCATTATCATTATCACCTACATCATTTACAAAAAAAAGTATATTATAAGAGTATGTAATACTATTAATACTAATGATAGCATAAGTCTGACTTGTGTTTTGTTATTTCTTTTCTTAAAAGAAACTAAATAAAACTTCACTGTAATTTGTAAAGCACAAAAAAACTCCATAATCTGTGTCACATCATTTTATTAAAACTTGGTCATTTTTTTTTTAAATATTACGTGATAGTGACATTTATGAATTCATTTCTTTGTTCATATGAAAAGTAAACTTCCATTCATCCAGCTAAAATGGAGTTTAAGTGTTTAGAAGTTTCTAAAAAACCCTCAAAACGGATTTATGTGAGTAATTACTCAAGAGCATAACTAGATACAATAGAAAAACACGACATACAATGTAGAAATAATAATAATAGAAAGGAAGAAAATCGATATCTCCTCACTCTAATTCTGTGACGTCACGCACGCACAAACTTATTCGCACAGAGGGGTTGGTTGGAACAAATATCTGAATCCCGTTTTTAATCTTTAGCTACCTCCTACGCCACCTCGGTAAGTAGTTGTTACATAACATTCCATATAATCAATGTATACATACATGCATACATAGATACTAGAATTTTTGGGGTGAATGAATAAAGATAGAAATGGATTTAGTTTTTTTCCCATGACTTGCTCTCTCTTCCCTGTATTTAAATACAATATTATTATGTATGAAAAATGTGATATAGTAATGCTTTTTAAAACAAAGACACACACCTACACTCTACTTTAGTTAATCATTGCATCTGTAAAATAGAAAAAACATCCGTTTTACTCGTTTCATTTTTAATTAATTAATGCATCTACTTACTACTACTTTTCCTAATATAATGACAAAAATAATATTATGCTGCTAAAAGGGTGCATAAAACCGGGACTTTTTTAATCATTATTATCATTACCACTAGAGCATTTGTGTAAAATCTGAAAGAAAAGGCTGCTTGACCTATGGAAATTAAAATCTGCCCGTCTAGAAGGGAGAAAAATGCTGCCCTGGTTGGAAATAAAAATTTACCCGGCTGGTTAAATGGTTAGATGGATGCATGGATGGAAATAAAAACCTACCCGGCTAGTTGGAAATAATAAAAACTTGTCCAGGTGGAACAAATGATTTTGTATAGGCATTTATTTTATTATTTCCAAAATCAGAATGCTTGATGAGGGTTTTTTTAAGTAAATATTTTTTTACAGGAAATGTTCATAATGATAAAATGCATTTCTTTGTATGCAAACCTGTAAACACAGGCACCTGAAGAGTATATTACTATTATTATTATTTTCCCTCGTAAGTTTCTCCCTCTTTTTCTATGGAAGTAGTGGTAGTATTGATTTATTATATACCCTCTTGCTCGCTTGAATAGAAAATACACTGACCAACTCGCTCGACGTTTGTCTTGCTAACTCTCGATCCATTTTTACTCATCTTTTAAAAGTCTCCAACATTTTATTTATTAAATTATTTGAAAATAATATCCTGTTTTTTTCAAAGAAAAAATAGAAGTTGCAAATCTATTTTTTAAGCATCGCAAGAGCTAGACTTTAAATCAAAAAACTTTTTTTTCAAGGAAAGAAATAAGCACTTTAATAATTTTTATTTAGTTTAATTAAAATCAGCGTAAATAGGTACGTAGAATACAAAAAACCCCATCAATTTACCCTAGATAGTTTTCGAGTTATTAATTTGCCTTACTTTTTTGAAAAAAGTTTCAAAATTCAAAAAAAAGAGATGTCAAAATGAACTTTGACACACAAGGATATAACTATATAGACCTATAACACGTGAAAAAACCCACCTTTCCCCCTTTTGACTTGCGATGAATAATTATGCAAATTAATCTAGCTTGGGACCCTAAATTCAAAAT
>JAQGBU010001840.1:0-11294 GCA_034698605.1 Isotoma decorata | reverse complement strand
TCAAATATAGTGGCATTTTTAATCCAACCAAGTTACATTTATCCACCTCAAACCTTTAAAGAATTATTTGAGGCTCGGAATTACAAGATCCAGAGAACTCCTGGATTCACCCAAACTGCTGTTAAGTATCTTTTCAGAGATTTGGCCAGGATGACTGGGATTGATCCTTCGGAGAGACTTGTTGAAATTAACGATCGTATGAAAGTAAGTTTTTGTCAATATTATTATTATTATTTAATGAATCCAACCTTAAACATTGCTTTTATTGATGACATGACCCTATGCAATTGTATTGAACATTATTATATTAAGTGTCTGGTTATCTATTGATCTAAATCGTAAGTTAAGTATTTGAAATTATGGAAAAAATTAAACCTTTGGTTCCTTGGTACATTAGCACTGCTTATATATTGTTATATTAAATCATAAATAATAGTCTTAATAGTGGTCTTTAAATAGTGTTAATATCAGCCCTCATTTTTAACGACTGTAGGAAATGATCCACCTAAGCAGATTAAACGATTTATTAATTATGTTAAGAAGAGGATCTCGGGCATCAGGGACGATTATTAAGTATCGCTAGATACTTTATGTGAACGTTCATGGGGTCCAATGTCTGTCCGTTAAGACGCTTAACTCTCCATACAATCAAGTTTTTGAAATTCTGTTTTCACATAAGGGCTCATACGGTCAAGAAGAAGGTTTAGTTCGAAAATGAGCCAAATCGGTCACGCCCCTCAATTTTAAACACAAAAAAAACATTGTGACAAATGTATAAAAACATTTGGATGTCCGAGTCTCTCATTCGTGAAAACACATTGAATGTACTTTTCACCTACAACTTTTAAATTTCGTAATAATACAATTTTTCTGAACAGATGAACACCACGATCGTTTTCAAACTTTCAACAGAACGTTTTCGATTTCATAAAGAAAATCTAACGATACTTTTTATACCCATTCCTCATGGTTTATTAAGTAGCGGATCTACTTTATGCGAATGGTGTTGGTGTCCGTTCTTCTGTCCGTCTGACTTTCTAACTTTCCTCAGGGTAAATATTTCGGGAATCTGTTTTCAAAAATGAAGTCTTAGGGTCAAATGCCAGGTTGAGTTCGTAAATGAGCCAAATCGGCCAAACCCCCTGGGCTCCACCATCTATACCTCTCACAAAAAACCCCTATATTGTATTGTATCTTTATTGTCTTTCCCAGTTCAGTATAAATTACACTGTTCTCCCACTAGTGACATCCTCACATAAACATTTAACTTATGACTTACAGACTAGACTTAAAGCTAAACAAATTTCAAAATTTTACAATTTCTTCCTTTCTTTTTTTAACAATCAATTTCTTTACCATTTCCTTAAACCCATTGTAGCTGAACTCAACTAGTTTCTAATCAGGAGGTAGTGTATTCCAGATTTTTGTGCCCCTGAATTTAACTGAATTTTTGTAAGACTCTGAGATAAAAGCGATACAAGCAATTCTCGGCATCGACCTATTTTCGGCAAGGTAGGACAGATTAACTTCCTGTTCTTGGATTACATTAGTGTACATGTTCTTTAAGAGAACATATTCAATCTTTTCATTAATAGTAAGAAAGTTATATTCTTCTCTAATTTTGTTAATATTAACATAATTGTGATACATTTTGCACAGGGTTCACTGTTTGCAATTCTGTTTTCGAATAAAGGGTCCATAGGTGACAAGTGACAACGAGTGTCAAGATTGACACTAGTTGTCACTAGTTGCGTAGGGACAAGGGCCAGATACCCTTCAAGGGACCTTTTTAAATACCCATTTTAAAAACGTTAGTTTTAAAAAACATAGTCCCAAGGTGACCTTAAGCCACGGTGCAAGGTCACTAAAAGGCCACCCCAAGGTCTAGCCAAGGTCACGCCAAGAATTTTTATAAAATACAGCAAAAATTTGTAAAGACAGACACAGACGGGTATCTGCTCCGATACTTCGGTTTACCGTTGCAATGGTTTATTGTGTTTACAACCAAATACTCTCAATTTTTATAACATCCTTTTCAAAAACAAAAGCAAAATAAGGGAATCGATGCATTTTTTGTATAGTGTTTTGGAGATATTCTGATGGGAAACCATGCCTGCCTTGCTTACGATATTATGATGAATGTCCTTGGTCGAGGAGTGTTAACTGATGAATATGGACAGGATTTATTTTGGATTGGAAAGGAAAAAACTCAACCCACACCTGGAGCTAATCCAATAGGGCCATATTCTGCTATCAAACGTACGTTTAAGCTTATTCATAAATCCCTTTTTAATTTGATTAAAGAAGATTCGTAATTTTTATTTGAATGAAATTTTGAAATTTCAGCCTTTGCAGACGCAATAGTTTTGGACCTTCAGAAAGGAGGACTTATAGGTAAATGGCTTTCTATAAGTGAGGCATTTCATATAAATATGGGGAGGAAAATGTCCATACTGAAGATGAAGAACAGTAATGGAACGAGTGTGGGAAATAATTTAGTGGTTGTTGGAATGGAGGGAATTCTCTATTCTATTTATATCCTTGGAATTGGTGCACTTTTAGCCATAATATCTTTTGCAGCCGAACTCACTCGCAAAATAATGTCAACCTCAAGTGTCACAAATATTCTTTGATAATAATTATTAAGTAGGTGGGTAGGTAGGTTTTTTATTCACTAGATTGATATGGCCACAGCCTTTACAATCAACTTTGGACATACATATAATGTAACTTAAGTGAGTAATAAATATAAATACCTAATATAATTAATTGTAATAACTAAGACTAAAAAAATGATAACAATCTAAATTCCTAACCTTATCTTTCTAACAGCATTCATTTACTTAAGTAAATGAGCCGTACACTTTAATTTCTCATAACTTGGTTTATCGAAAAAACTCAGAAATTCATTTTTATTCTTTGGAAACATACCCATGAAATTCTTAAAATGAATATGTGTGAGGTACTTATACTCAAGGCAAAGAATCATAGAATGAAACAGGTCCTCTCTTTGACGGATATTACAGATTATACAATTTGGGTTTCGCTTACAGTCATATAAATATTTCCATTGCATTTAAATTTAGTAGTTCTTCCCCGGCAGAGAATCTAGAATAATATGCTCTCATTTGAACGCCTACACTTGCAAGTGGCCAATTTATATACAGATCCAGGGAATCATCTAGTTTAATGAGTTCTTACAATTTTGTAGTCTAGCATGGACTCACTTATTTGCATCCTCAGGGTATCGTACTGTTGTAAACTTAATTTTATTTTACTTATAGATGTATTAATTTCAGAACTATTATAAATTAACTCTTCCGTGTCACTAGGATTAGGACCATGATCCAATAGACTTCCGCAGTTGTACTCTTCCAGCCTACAACTTAAACTTCTAACCCAGTTTTATCTTTTGATAATGATGCAATGTTTTTTAAAGCATCCAAACATTTCCTTACAATTGAACTTCCAATGTCCTTCAAAATTCTGTACCAAAAATTTAGTTCATTTTTCATAAGTGTGACAAAAATAGGCATATATTGTGTTTCCCGTCTAATAAAGAACACTGGAGTGTCGTTAGGCAAATGAAATAATTTTCTTAAAAACTTGTTCTGAAAGACCTCGAACCGATCGTGACAATCTAAACCCCAAACGTGAGCACAAAACATTAATACAGATTTAGTTAGGGATTCGAACAGTTTGAACCTACTTTATAAGGTTCTTATTTTAGCCTTTAAGTACAGTTCATATAGGTTATTTTCTGCTATTCGAGCCTTTGGAATAAATTCAGAACAAATATCGCTATAATTCATGTTCCTATACATCGTTAGTCCCTAATACTTATATTTTTCAACTATTTGAATTTCATTTTCACCCTGAATACGACAACTTTTGTTTTACTCTACGTTTTCGCTACCGGGCGAGTAATAGGGGAAACACATTTCAGGATCGGTTGCTATGGGCGGCATTTTACTTTGGGTGACCGTTAGAATGGTATTTTTATACGTTAATTGCCCAGTGACTAAATGATAAAAACCTGCTCTGGCCCACGATTTTTCTGAAAAATCAAATAATCTTCAAATAATCTAATCTTCAAAGTTTAAGCATTTGTTCTTGGATTTTTTTGACTTCAGTATAACGAAGAAACTAGTTATTTGAATGTGCAATGTATGCCTTATAGTACAAGTACAAATATGGATGTTATTTTACAAGATTGAGTCACTAATACTTCAGAAAGATTGATTAATTGTTTGGGTTGAAACATGGTTCTTAAACATTCGCAAAGTATGTAATCAAGTATAAAATCAAAGAAATTGGCATGTTTAGAATCGGAATCATAACGATAAGTTAGAAATTCACACACTGCAATTCAAAATTGCACTCTCAATACAAGAGAGGTGCAACAATTATCATCATTATTTGTGAAGTGGTATTCAGCAGCTTGCACTGAAAGCAGTTAATCAAGAAGTATGTTTTTGAATGAAGGAAAGGAATGGAAGATTTGTAGACTTTCTGGTAATTCAACCCATAATTTGGATGCCATATATTTCATGGAGTCAATGGACACAGTATTATCAAGCAATACATTCGATCTTGTAATTTTAGTCGAGAACTGGTCAAATATAAGATAGTTTTCAAAATAGTCAGGAGCTATACCATTTGTAATCGTATATGATGTATTAAGTATCTCAAATTAAAACTTATACTTAGGTAGAAGCCACTTTAATTTATCCGTTAGTTCTTCTGTAATAACAACTCATCGCTTACGAAGAATAAATCTGGCAGATTTTATAAGGTTTTTCTTACAATTAAATAATTGTTTTTACATAGGTGTAACCAAAAAACTGATGCATAATTGAGTATTGATAAAACATAAGCGTTTATTAACATTTTTCTTGAGTGGCCAGCGAAAAGGTCTCTAACTGGGTACAAAATTGCTAACATTCAATTGCACCTTTTACTAATATTATTTATTTGATTTGTCCATCCGAGTCTGTTGTCTATAAAAACTTTAAAAAATTTTAACGACTCAATACGTTTGATTGGAGCACTATTAATGTTGATTTCCAAACTGTCAACACCCGCAAGAATGTTAGGTTTCCCACTAACCACCATCAGAGTTTTATGTGTACTAAGCTCTAGACGGTTATTGCACATCCAGAAATACACTGCTGACAAATCTTGTTCCAGTTTAGATTTTAGGATATTGATGGAAGCTGGTGGTCCACTAATCATTAATTGGAAGTTGTCAGCAAAGAAGATGGTGAGAGAATTTTTAACTGCATCAGGGAGGTCATTGATCATCATACTGAATAATAAACTCGACAAACTCTCACCCTGGAGAATTCCGACTGAGTTTGCTGGACTTCAGAATCATAATTTTGAATTGATACATATTAAAATCGGTTAGAAAGGTAAGATTCTGTACGGCTAGAATTGACATTGTACCATTTAAGATTTTGAGCTAACACTTGTCTATCAATCGTATCATAGCATTTTGAAATATCCAATGATATAATTATGGTTACATAACCTTTAAAAAAATTATCATATAAGTAATCACTAATTCAGAGTAGAGCATGACTAGTAGGATGTTTTGGTCGAAACCCAAATTGAAATTTAGATATGATATTTTTATCAAGTAAATCGTTTGCTAATTGTTTATAAATACAATTTAGGTATTCCAGGTGTAAACATATCCGATGAGTATTTCAGTAATTTTGTGTAGACGAGACAGTGAACTGTAGGGATGAGAAATTTATAGAATTTATGAAAGAAAATGAACTGGCGATAATCAATGGAGGAGTAAAAAGGGATAGTACCGGGAAGTAACCTTTGTGAACCATTTTGGAAAGAGTTGTGTTGCAGAGCGAAATAGAACTACACGTTTTGGCTGATTTTCAATTGGATGACAAACATCTTTGGCTGGATGTGGTTATCAAGTAATGTACTTATCAGATAGAACATACCTTCCTGAACAGTGTGTCACTTCGATTTTATGAAAATTTAGTATGCTTCATATTTTAATTAAGGATGAAAGTTGACCAACTTTACGTATAATGCCCTATGCTATTCTACATGTACATTTGATGTTAAAACCTAGTAATATTGAACTTTCTAATTCCAAAATTATTTATACGTCAAAGATATGTAATGAACAGTATTTTATTTTAACCTTTGAAATTAAGTCACTATAGTAATTTTGTAATTAGGAATTTGTTACTATCGAAATGATTGTAATGAAAAGAAAATTGTTCAGTTGATTGTCAGCAGCCAGAGAAAGAGGTTGTACTGAAATTGCTCCGTAGTAGTTAAATAAATCTAATTTTCTCTATTTTTACCTGATTGTCTCATGCACTATTTTCTTATAGATTTAAGTCCTAGTCAGAGATTTTAGATAGCTAGAAAATTAGAAAATTGGCAAGATTGCCTGGTCCTTCGTATTTTTAAAGAAATAGTCAGAAAAACCACATAAAGTAGAAAAGTCGCCTACAAGTTGCATAAACTTGGGATTAATAAGTGAAGAAGTTTGTGATAGATATATAGATATGAGAATTTTGGATTATTGTAGAGAACACTGTCCAGTGAGCCTTAGGTGGGGTAGATGGATAACTAGAGTATTTAAGGAAAGTAAAAGAAGGTTAAAGTGGAGAGGAATAAATAGTGAAGCTTAGGAAGTTGCAATTAATGATAATCTGGCTAATGAGCAATTTAACAAAAGTAATGATCTAGTTAGTGTAATTTGGAAAACCGCTGACAAGTCAAGTATGTGTACTAAAGCATGGTTACCTACGAAAAAACCTTGATTTGATAAAGAATGCTTGGAAGCCAGATACAAACTAAGAAGACAACTCAATTACTGTAAATTTTTGAAATGGGATTCTGACCAATGAATTAATTACTTAAGGCTGAAGAAGGATAATGTCAACCTAAGGGCAGCTAAGGAGAAAAATTTTTGGGAGGAGAAAAAAGCAGCATGAAGGAACTCAAAAGACGCTACTAGTTTTTGGAAAGCAGTAAATAAAGCAAAAGGTAGTAAGAGAATGTAAAAAGAGGGGGATTGGATAAATTACTATTTATCACAGCTACCGCATCAAACTATAGAGCCGGTACAATACAATAGTAACATTCGGGTAGATGAGCTAGATTGTCAGTTCAATATGGCTGAATTGGAAGTCACTGAAAATAAGTTAAAAAATAGAAAGGCAGCAGGGCCGGATGGCATTCTTAACGAATTTCTTGTAAACTTAAGTAATGAGGGGAAATTAGCTCTATTAGAGAAACTAAATGAAATCATGGCTACTGAAGTGGTATCTCAATATTGGACATAGTCGAGTACTGTGCTACTATATAAAAAAAGGGGGATGATGGTGACCCTAAGAATTATAGGCCAATTGCATTGGCAAATACTATACTTAAAAACTTTCACTTCGCTTTTAGCAAGAAGATTAACAGAATGGGCAAACATAAATAATATTCTACCAGAAGCACAAGCAGGACTTAGAAAAGGCAGATGTTGCATGGACCACATCTTCACTTTAAAAGGCTTCGTAGAAATGCGTCCGAATCATCCAATAATTCGCCAACAGATGTCCCATAACATACGCCGAACCCTTAAGAGATTGATTTCGTTTTTTCACTTTCATTAAGGATGAACAAGAGAAATGCGCGAAGGCAATAGCCCTTTTGGCTACACGAAGATCAAGTAAAACTTCACAAGGTCAAAGCGACCCATTGAAAATGAAATATTATAACGGAAAACTAATTAAGATATTTTGGATGACTTTTCTTACTAATTATGGGAAAAGGGATTAAAATAAATATTCAAATTTAGACAATGTAAAATAAATCGCAGTTATGCAGAAGAAGACTAGCTTAGAATATTAAGAAAGCACGTTATTTAAGTATTTAAATTAACTCGGGCTTTCATGTCTTTAGTTGTTGGTTTCAAAAACGTTAAAGCGTTTTCAACTAACAAGTAAGTAAGTTGAAACATATAAAATGTTTTTGTCACTTATCGTTAGCAAGTAACGAAGAGAGCTAAATGTTTTTATTGAATGCAAAATAATGATGCAAACTAACCGAAAGCTACTGTTACTAACAAGCTCCGCATGTTTTTCCTGCGTCTCGCCATTATTTCTCTCACTCTTTTAGTCTATTTCTGAAAAGGTCAACACAACGAAAGAAAAACAAGTTATTCAAAACCTAAAAGTATTATTAGCTATGTAGACTATAAAAAGGGCATAATTTGAAGTCCCGTTTGATTGATTGTTGATACAAACAAGCCACTTTCGAATGAAAAGAATAAATTGGGCTAGAGTACATTCTTTTGCAAAGAAAGTAGAAGATAACGGTTTTAAAGAACCTTTCAAAAATCAATTGAACGAGAAACCTTTGACGCACCCACAAAATGCTGATTACATGTTTTACATAAATTCAAAATAAATAACACACTTCCAGAAGCAAACAACTTTTCTAATCCAAACAAATTAGGAAAGTTTCAAAGTAAAAGATTCAGTTGAGATGAAATAATCTGAGAGAGAATAACATTTTTTCGAAAATAAATCCTTAAAAAATGCATTCTAACGTAGACGAAAAATCAATGAAAAGGTTTATTTTGTTTTTATTAAGTCTTGTTAACATATTTGAAACAGTTGAAAGCGCATTAGGAATGGAGGAAAGTGAAGTTAGCCTAGAAATTGGAGAGGAAATGAAAAGGTCTTCTTTATTTACCATTTATCTAATTACTACAAGTAAACACCAAGAAGTAGTAGATAAGAGTGGACTTGGCCAAACAAGTAATTACAATCCTCTTGTAAATTTAATTCTAGCCGAAAAAAGTGAGAAAAGTGTGTGTAAATATTACCACCGAGTGTCATTTACAACCTCACCAAGATACACTCCAAAACATTCTGAATGTAAAATTATTTACCTGTACTTTCTAAATGGTGGTGAATTCGAAGAAGCATTCGTCAAGGGAAACTTATGTCTTCCCCATCCTCTTTGTGATGCTTATTCAAATTGGCACTATATTTCAGTGCTGGGACCAGATTTTAAAAGTTCAAATTTGCCACCTTTATTTAAAGAGGCTTTGTTAATTGTCAGAAACGGGTTGATTGTTGTTCAACAAAGACACCAGTCATTTTATCTCCGACAGGACAAATGGATAAAATATCCTAAAAGTAATATAAAAATTGAATTGAATTTTAAAAATGTCAAAGAATTGGTTTCTAAAGAGAAAGAGAATTACGAAGGAGAAAAAATTTCCATGATTTCGCCATATCCTGCTCAACCACCGAAACTAGATGCGGAATTTTTTCGGAGTATTATACGAAAAGAAGGGAGCGTAGAAACAGGCATTTTAGTGGTCCATGCTATAGTTAAAAGAGTTAATGGGAGTTACGTGAGATGGATGGGTGGGGTTGGACCTAATTCTGCCTTTTCAGAGGCTTTGAGAAATGTCACTAATTCAATAGCACCGTCACTGGCAGTCAATGAAGAACGCTGGATAAATGTGGAATATTCAGCTATTTTTGGCATGAATTTTTTCATTTTTATTACTCCAAAACCAAAATTGGCTGGACTTACCTTTAAGTTCCTTTTTCAGCCTTTTCAGGGAACAGTTTGGATTTCGTTAGGAGTGACACTTGTCATTGTCATTGCTACGGGCATTTCTATTTTAACCTTTGTACCGAAGAGGTTAAGGTTAAAAGAAGGGCCACCACTGGATTGGAACAGAGGAGTAGAAGAAGCACTTCCTCTACCTCAAAAGGGTTTGATTGTGATAGAAGCCTTAGTTTTGCCTCTTATTGATCAGTCCCCTAGTCTAACCAAGGACATCGAGTCAAACGGTTCCTTAAAAGTATTAGTAGGCGTTTGGTTGCTGGGTGGAATTGTACTAGGAAGTTTGTATAAATCAAGTATAGTAGCATTTTTAATCCAACCAAGTTACACTTATCCACCTCAAACCTTTAAAGAATTACTTGAGGCGCGTAATTACAAGATCCAGAGAACTTCATTTTCTCAAACTGCTACCAAGTACCTTTTCAGAGATTTGGCCAGGATGACTGGAATTGATCCTTCGGAGAGACTTGTTGAAGTTATGGATGGTCGGAAAGTAAGTTTTTGTCAATATTATTATTTATATTTAATGAATCAAACCGTATAAATCGTATTTAATGATGACTTGAGTTAAACTCTGCACAGTTGCATCCAGCATTTTGTTATTTACATTCTGATTATAAATGTACTCCTGTATTCTATGGTTTGCCTAAACTACACAAAGTTGGTATTCCATTAAGACCTATCACGGACTTTCGTGGGTCGCCGACTTACAAGTTAGCTTCTTTCCTTACACCAATACTCAAATCAGTGGCCTTAAATCATGATTTAAATGCCAAAAATAGTTTCAAATTCGTGGAAAAAATAAAACAAAAAACAATTTTACAAGGAGAGCGAATGGTCTCTTATGACGTTACTGCCATGTTTACTAAAGTACCTATTCAGGAAACTTTAGAATACATTCGAGGCAGATTTAACGCAGATCATTCATGGAAACAACTCACAAATCTTTCCATCGATGAATTTTTAAATCTCTTATCATTGTGTGTTACGAACACAAATTTTATGTGGAGAAACCAATTCTACTCACAAGATGAAGGAAGCGCAATGGGCAGCCCAGTATCACCAATTTTTTGTGAATTTTTTATTCAATATATTGAACACAAGGTCATAAAAGGTCATCCTAATATATCCATGTATATTCGTCACGTGGATGATGTTTATGCCATTGTTAGGTCCAGGTTTAAATCACAAGTTCTAAATGACCTAAATTCTGTGCATCCAAGCGTACAGTTTACAATGGAGGAGGAAATTGGACGGAAAACTACCTTTTCTGGATGTCCTGGTCACCAGAAAGAATGACGGTTCGCTAGGACATGAAGTTTATCGGAAAGCAACTCATTCTGACCGCTACCTACATTACTCTTCACATCATCATCATAGTCAAAAAGTAGCTGTAATAGACACACTGGCCAATAGGGCTGTAATTATTTCTGATCAAGATCATATTTCTTTTGAACTAAATCATATACGTAACTCCCTTAAACCAAATGGTTATCCAACTAAACTTATAAACCAACGAATCAAAGTGATGAAACAACGCACAGTGGGCCAGATCGAGTCAAAAGTGGCCAAACCCTTTCAATGTTAAAATTAAAATCCATTTTCCTCCAACATGTGCAGTTGTAGAAAATAGTTCAAAAAATTAGCTTTCTAATGAACTAAGTCTCGTT
>JAQGBU010001839.1:0-11297 GCA_034698605.1 Isotoma decorata | reverse complement strand
CAACTGCAATGCATGGCCGGCAGTCCCACGTGGACTGATACAATTTCCAAGCGCATTTACCACGGTAGTTTCAACGTAAATCTACGGATGCAAAACTTGCGTAGAAACAACAACCATTTATGCGTTGCGCTACAACAACAAATTTAGCGTTATTTATAACGATCAGAGTAACGTAGAACCCACAATGCAATCAGCGCCTATTTGATGGTTGTACCGTTATTGAAAATCCCGTTAGAATTTTGGGCATTGTAATAATTTCTTTCAAAACTTAGTGATTAAGATATATCATTTATTAAAGCAACAAAGTATTCAAAGGTACACATACAAATGAATTCGGCTTGTCATTTGGTAACAACCAACACTTATATTCTAATTGTAACCTACTTACAAAATATTCATGAGAAAGATTAGAAACTACATTTATACACACTACACTACATTTGCAAGGAAACGAAAAAAGCTCTTTTTGTTTTAAAAACTTTTTGCAAACAAGTTTGCTTGTATCCTTGTCACCGGAAGTTACGATTATGATATTTCCACATTTTAACCTAAAACAGTCGTTCCCTATACTATACTTCATACTGCAACTTTTTGGCTCTTTTTGAAGGGCAACTAGAACACTTTCTCGTTCGGAAATTCGATTAACTGCTTGCTCAAATGGCTTGAAAGTTGCCCGTAGTGATCTTTTAATTATTTGCATATTGTTTTCGAAAGGAAACGCACTAAAATTGTCCAATGGACCATGGTTCATAGCGTCTGAGCTCAAGTGAATCAAGGAGTGCATATTGTAACTGAGGAATTCTACAGAATACAGTTTTGAAGTGTTTTCTACAAAACTACGCAGAAGATTAGAAGCGTAGTCATTCCATTCTTTTACTTGAGCTTTATCTGAAATCAAAATTCGACATGCAACACTAAGACTAACAAAATGAGTATATTTTTCAGGTGGCAGCACATTTTTTAATGCAACTGGGCCTGTGTAAAGCAAAAATGTACGTAGTTCAGTCGCTTTCCACATATCAATTTCTCTAGCTGACCTAGGTTTTCTACAAAATTCTCGAGGACAAGATACTCGAAAACTATTTAATTTGTCTGAAACAGCCTGGATATTTTGAGAAGAAAGTTTGTGTGGAATTGGACCTTTGACCCAGCAACGTAATAGTTTACGTACAACGCCTAAGCAAACTAGATGCATATAATCTAAGGGCACCCCTGTTACTAAACAAAAGCCAACTTCCAAAAAAGGAGACTGTCCAACATGATGTTGAGCTTGAAGCTGAATTTTGAAACTCTCGTTACATCGTCGTGGACTATCTAAGTTTTTAAATATTACTCTTCCAGACCAAGTTCCCTTATCAATGCATTTTTCGCAACCATAGAAAGAGTTGTGGCTTTTACATTGTTTAATAAAGCTTCTAGCAGGGGCATCTGCAATAATGATAGACGTTTCAACAAAATACGTTTCGCTATGAAATAAGAAACCTACGTTTTTAAGTAACTTTAGTTCGGAAATTAAATCATTTAAATACTCTTGTATACTAAAAGGCTTGGTTTTTCCATAGTAAAGCCCTATCACAAAAACGAAATTCCTAGCTTCAAGACAGTACCCTTGAATAGGCCAAAATTGGTTTGTATTGCTTTTTGAAATCGGAAGTCCGTCAAAGCTCAATGCCAAATGAATCTTCTTCTCAGAAAGCTTTGTGACGTCTAAAATTCTGTCCCTCAATTGAATTCTTATGTTTGCTTCAATTCCAAAATGGCAGTACAAACCACCGCCTATTTCTTTCTTCGCGTATTGGAAAGGTTTGGAAATAAGTGTTCTATGGTCTTTTGGAAGAAAGGAAAGGCTTTCGTGTTTTCTTAAAGATTGAAGTAAATCATTAACAGCTAGGCCGGTAACGTTATGGGATACTGCCCACTGTCGCAAATCTGTTTTTAAATCTATGATTGAAACTTGATTAAATTTTGCCGAGGTAGAGCTTGAAGTTGCACTATGAACTATATTTTCTGAGTTAATACTGCTATCAGTCTCAGATGAACCACTATCGTTAGAAAAATTTGTACGCACAGTCTCACTCGGGAACAATCTTACACTACGCACATTTTCAACACTATTAGAACTACTATTTACAGATTGTAAGTCGTCTCGAACTCTCCTGGCAACAAGTCGACGAACGTTTCTTGGTGAATATCCTTCGATTGACATCCTTAGTGGCTTGTTGGTGAGACTGTTCCAAGGTTGCGTTTGCTGCGGCCTCCTGCACGATCCTTAGAAAATCTGAACCAATTTATTGCCGTTGTTTCAATTGTATCATCCTGAGCTGTAGGTTTCTGCCGACGAACGCTTTCTAAAAATTCAAATTTGATTACTAGTCAATTCAACTTTAGTTTGTTTTAGGGAGCATTAAATGGATTAGGCATTTTCAGGTACCTTTAACTACATGAAGGAGTCTCAAATTCTTCAGAGCTACTTTGTCACCCTTTCCTGTGAAGTTGATCCGTCGCCCCAAGTCATTGCCAATTACCTTTTTTAGGATTTTCCTAGTGTTTTTTTCTACTGATGATCCTCCAACGAGTGACAAATACTCAATCTGTAGATAATTCAAAATATTTAAGTTTAAGCTTGGCAGAAACTTTGACTTGACACTGATAAACACAAATTCACTCACCAACAGCGAAGTATTTGCATTTATTGCAAGCCAGTCTTCCAAATTCTTTAGTTCACTTTCATCTGAAATCGGAAGGGTTGGGATGCCCGAAAAATCCAAAATAGGATGACCGCTTGAAGTTTGTCGAAGGTTGTGAACAAGCGCTTTGACTTCTGTAAGCTCTATTGATTGTTTTTCGAGAATCCCGAATACCTTTTCTTGAAAACCTATTAAAAACGAAATTATTTTAAATGTCTTTTAGTACGGTACAAGCATGATAAAATACCCAAGCCTCACTATCTTTTGGAACCTTTTACATCTATATGACCCTCAACTGCAAAATTTATATTGCAGTTCCCAAAACACTTTGAATAAAACTAAAGATCGTACCAATTAAGAATTTTCGAATCACCTCGATGTCCTCAGATGATGCTAAAGTTATACCATCTATTCCCCGATTCTCAATCAAGACTCCGTCATCAGCTGTAAGTGATCCAGTGGCAGAGGAGGATGGCACTGGTGATAGCTGCTGGATGATGTCTAAAATAAATTAACAGGGAAAAGTAAATTTCGACCACACTTAATCATGAATTGCCCTGAATTTTTAATATGTTGAGTACGAAAAGCCGTTCAATTTCTAAAAAAAAAATTTTTGAAAGAATACCTTGCGGAAGTGATGAGGAGGCCGTGATGGATGGGAAAGGAGGTAGAATGAATGCAGTCTTTTTTGATCTGGATAGTTCCTCTTCACTACTACTTAAAGAGTCAGAATGAGAAAAATGGGGGAGGACCTCATTTGGTTGAAAAGGGTTCGACGAACTTTTGGTCCTCCTCCTGCGCTTTCGAGGACAAGATTCATTTGTAGAGCTGTCAATATTAGAAGTTTCCGCTGCATAAGCTAACTTCTTGCAAGCTATACCATAGTCATCTATAAATAGAATAATTAAAATTGCAATTTAAAATTAGGGGAACATTGAATGGAATAATAATGTACAGAACATTACCAAAAGTTCCAAGAATTTTTTCGAAGTCATAAATTTTCCAGGAACTTGAAGGGGCTAAGCTTGCTGTTTTCACTAGTTTTTTTAAACTTTGACCGAAGTTTGGGGGCCAGGAGCACTGATTTTTTTCGGTGTTTATCCACACACTAGGCACTAACTCCACTTCTTTAGATCCGTCCTTCTCAGGAAATTGTAAAATAGAATATTTTCCGATTGACATGTCTCAAAATATTAATAAAAATACTTCACGAAATAGAAAAAAAATGTAGCAGACTACTACTACAGCTGTTGCCCATTTACACTTTCAGCTCCAACTGAAAATACTAACGGACAGCTACTTTACTCCAGCTGTGTTGAACAAAAGCGGATTCCTCTTATCCCTCTCAAAAAATACCTAAAATGCCTCCCAAAACTTCCATCAGGTGTAAGTAGAATCTACGCAATTTTTCAGTATGATGCCACAAGCCACTTTGTTCAACTCAATTGCGACGTGGTTTTTATGCAATAATTACAAGTTTTTTTACGCAGATATTACAGTATTTTTGAGTTGTTATTTCCGCGCAGTTTCTGCGAGTAAAATCTTGCATCAGTAATAGTGCAAGTTTCATGATTAATAATAGCGTGTATTATGACGCTGAAAATTGATGACAAATATTGCTTGCGCTAATTTTACGTTTGTCCAACCACACGGTTCTAAATTTTATAACTTCCACCGTAGCTACAATTTGACTGCGTAGGGCCAACGATTCATGTTGATCGGGACTGTATTGAAAATGAGAGCAGAATATGACGTTTATCTTACACTACACAAGACAGTTTATTTTATTTTATTTGCTAAAGTATCTTATTCTTTCCTGTTCTATTTCCTCATCGCCCTACTTGTTTACCCAATTTATTTCTGAAACCATCCTTGAAACATTGATATCACACAAAAAAGTAATCTGACCTGACATTTCATACACTTCTTTAGTTCGTAACACACATGGGCAGCTTGTAAGGGCAACTTCCATAAATTGCTCATATTTTCGCGTTTGGAGGGGGTTTTCGCCCCCCCAGGGCTCAACCACTTGAATAGTGTCTTTGAATTCAGTTCCTGATTTGAATATACGTCGTATGACCGAAATTTCAAAAATGGTCGAGGCTTTGAGTTATCGCCAGGCAGGCGGACTTCAGTGTCACACAGACGCCGTAAGATCTGCCTTAAAATTGAATGTGTGAGAACTACAGATAAAATGATGCATGGTTTTTACATGTACTCTTGTCTCTTTTATAATAATAACTAGCTGTATGGCCGGGCCTACGGCCCGGCACATACATCTAGTCTAGCGTGGAAGGAAAATGCAGTTTCGAAAGGGGCCATTTTGCTATGGGTGTACCTCAATTCAAATTTGGGGTCAGTAAGTTTGCACTTAGTTTTACTACTTTTAGGATAATTACTTTTTTAGCTTGCAAATCGTGAGTTTAAGCATGTGTACCAGAGTGTCATCAGTACATGTTACTCCTGCTGCATATTACACTTGACAATCGGCGTCATTACATGTCATTCGCATCTCAAACCCTCCCACTGTCAGTCGCATTTTATACCCACCTCTCACACGCTCAACCGCATCGCATAATCCCCGCTCCTATCTTTGATCGCTTCATATCCCCAAACAGACTACCTTCAATGGCATCGTATCCGTATACAAACTACTTTCGATCGTATTGCATCCCCAAACCAACACCTTCCATCGTTTCCCATCCCCAAACAAACACCTTGGATCGCATTGCATTCTCAATGAAACAAGTTGTGATACGAATACGATGTGAGGCGTAATTTTTGGCTTCCACTTTAAAGAAAGTGGATGAAAATGAAAAAACCTAAATCGCATCACAACCTCACCCTCCAAGTTTCTATCGCATTGGATTTGCATCGCGACCCAACCCCTCTCATCTTTGATGGAATCGCAAACGCAAAAGTTGCGATGTATTTTATTTCATCATTTTCTGAGTAGAAAATTTCATTATTCTGCTTGATAGGGAAAGTTAGAGTTCAGTGCGAGCGGAAAGAGGTAGGTCACTTTCACCCCCATTTCCAACAAACCTAATAATCATTGGTTTTGACTTAGTTTGAAATTCAGAAACGTTGTTTGTTTGTAAGGCGTTACCTAAAGCAAGGTTTGACCGTTGTTACTTGCCTTTTCCACCGTACTAAACGTCAATATTCTTCTCGTCTTAGAGTTGTTCGGTCCGATCGAAACCGAGGTAACAATCCCAGATCCCACCGTAAGGTTTTAATGCTTTGAAACTTCGGAAAAAATAAAAAGGTTACTTCACTGCGATTTCGGATTGGGTTTGCGTCATTTTTTGCCGTTTGGAAGTAGTAACAGCTATTAGTGTCTTTTCCATTTCAAAATATTCACTAACTTTTGATTAGAAAATTAATTTATTTTTCGTGTTGGAGGGTTCAGTCGCAGCAAAGTAAGATCGCAGTAAGTCACTACACTTCGTCACTTACAAAAATCACAGCTATCATTTGTTTTGATTTTTTGAATTCAGAAACAAATAGTTTGAAATACATGCAGGTTTGTTTACCTTACATTTTTAAGGTTTTGGTAATTGCTGTTACTTACTTCAATATTCTGCGTGTGGTAACTTTTGGTCCAACCAAAAAAAAACATTTTGAATTTTTTTTAATTCGGAGAAATATAAAAATTGTGTGACTGTGCTGTGGTTCGTTGAGTTTTGCTGAGAAAATGAAAGGATAACTGCCACCACTGCAACTGCCTTAGTAAAATTAACACACATGAGTGTTTGAACGGTATGCCGTTGCATTGGATAGTAAATGTAGAAAACGGGTAGAACACAAATAGGGGATGGCAACCTGGTACCGGCCGACCCCCAATTTGGGTTGTGCCATTGCATTAAGTTAGTTTTTTACTTACATTAAAATAGAATATGAATATTGACTGTCTTGCTACAGCACACGTTGTACCAAACACCACCATTTGACTTAAGCAGTATAGTAGTGTGTAGTGGTTGGTCCAATCAACCAAATGGGTACACACAGTATATGCACAAACCACCATTAGGATGTGTAATATTTTCGCTTACAGCAAGTACCAACAATTCAGTCGGTGGAAGTATATCTACAAAACTACAAATACATGTCACATGTATTAAATAGGATATTCCGTATCGTCATTTAACACTCAGTGCCGTATCGTGTGTATTAAATAAAACTGCTCTTTACTGACACACCATCACAAAATATCCATTATCCACCAGTTTTGTGTGCCACTCGTAGAGCCAACACAACGGCATTAGGAGTTATCAGTTTTTTTACAGTCGGCTACGGCCCTGGTTGAACCAAAATAATATTCTTCCCTTTTAATAATATGACTAGCTTTATGGCCGGGCCTACGGCCCGGCACATACGTCTAGTTTAGCTTGAAAGCAAAATGCAATTTCGAAAGGGGCCGTTTTGTTATGAATGAATCTCAATCTCAAATTTGGGGTCTGCAAAATTCTGCTATGGTTTTCATTATAATATGAATGGTCGAATACTAATAAAACCATTTAGATTTAACTTTACAGTGCAGTTTGTACTATACTTAATGCTATGGTTAGCCCTACGCTTTACAATATCGTTGTTTTTTAAATACATATTTTCATATATTTTATGGTTGAGTTTGCTTCCTGCCATAAAATATAGTAGCCCTATTGCATAGATTGCAATATCCTTTACTCCTGATTATAATCCAGCTTGGCCTATGCTTTACAACAAACGTTACCCAACGTTTCACTGGCTTGTTTGCCAAACCTTTGACAGTACCTATTGCCTTATGTTTTAAAGAGTAATTTACCCTAGGGATAAAATAAAGTTCGCCCAGTACTCTACGACACAGTTTGCCCTGCACTATACGACACAGTTTGTCCTGTACTATACGACACAGTTCACCCTGTAGTCTACGACCCAGTTTCCTCTGGACTATACGACGGAGTTTGCTCTGTACTATACGACCCAGTTTGCCTTGAAAATTACGACCCAGTTTGCCCTGCACTATACGACCCAGTTTGCCCTGTACTATGCAACGCAGTTTGCCCAATACTATACGACCCAGTTTGCTTTGTAGTTTACGACCCAGTTTGCACTGTACTATACGTTCCAGTTTGCCCTGTACTATTCAAGACAGTTTGCCCTGTACTATACAAGACAGTTTACCCTGTACTATACAAGACAGTTTGCCCTGTACTACACAACACAGTTTGTCCTGTACTATACAACACACTTTGCCCTGTAGTATACGACACAGTTTGCCCTGTACTAAACGAAACAGTTTGCCATGTACTATTTGAAACAGTTTGCATAATCCTCACAAATCTCTGCTATTGGTTAGGTTTCGAACTACTGAAAAGAGGAAGGTGCCATCACCCCTTGATTTGAACTGCAATAAAAGGTTTCAACTTTTAGAGGCAATTTTGAAAACAGTAAAACGTTTGTTCCATTGCGTTTCGGGCACTGGTAGAGCTCGGTCCGACCGAAGAGAGGTTTCCATCGACAATGACTTGTTTTAATTTTTAAATATTAATTGGCTGCTAGTAGTACGGTTCTGTTATACAAAACAAAGTATGTCACATAACCTTCCGTTTTCATAAACCCAAGCTGCATTTACTGTTGGGGAAATCTAAGTTACTTAGATTTTCCTAACAGTAAATGCAGCTTGCATCAACCATTATTTGTTTTAATTTTTTACATAAAGATTAGGAAACAATAATAAAAAGTTGTTGGATTAGGCATTGAAAAATAGAACCCACAACCAGAACCAATACAACTGCTGCTGAGAATTAATATCGAAAATTCAACCATAAAAAAATAGGTTTAACGAAAAAGCGGTTATTGACCTTGTTTACAGTAGTAAGCTTCCTAAATATGCTGGTATTGGGGTTTGGCCTGACCTAAAAGAGGTTGGAAAATGCCCCCTTTACCACCGCCAAATTGTGGTGGTCACGCTCCGCCCTTTCATTATCATCACCCGCCACCACCACCAACTTAACCATCATCCTATTTGTGAAGACATCATTTCATCAGCACCACCCTCTTATGCAATCAAACCCCCCACATATCAGTCCAACGTCCAACACCACCACCACCCTCTTGGGCAAGCGACATTTCTGCATGATTACCTCCACCCACTTGTCAAGGAAACACGTTTACGTCCGCACCATCTACATCACTCGCTTGTATAGTTAGCTTTGCTGCAATGTCCTGCTTGTTTGAAGCATCCGTTTGTATGACAACCTTTTATTCGAAGGTATCTCTCGAAAGTGAAAATGGAAACAAATAATTACACCGAATGTGATAATGATTGAAATTGTCTTTTAAGAAAGACATCAGTAAATCCTAAAATGAACTTATTTTATAACTACATTTATAATTGAAATATCACCTTTGGACAGTAAAAAGCTGTAAGATTCTGCTGCTGATGCGGCTCGGTCCGACCCAAAGGAGTTGGGAAAATTCCACTTCTTTTTTACCATATGGAAGTTAAAATAATAAACGTAATAAGTAAAGATAAAATTTCGAAACGAAAATTAAAGTTAACGTGAAATTTGTTATTAATTCCTTGAGTTTCGAGATTTGTTTATGAAAAGTTGTTTGTTTGTAATTCCCTCACTTTTCAGATCAAGTAATAATATGCGTGTAAGAGGAGTCACAGAATAGGGGTGTTGCCACCGGCGCCGACCCCTGAGCCATGTTCTGCCCACAGTAGTGTAGTAAGACAGTAAGAGTATTTAACTACTACTGTACAAAGACCAATTTAGTCCGTCCGTAGTATAGTACGGGATAGTCACGTTGTTTGGTATCCGTAGTATATGACGGTATAGTCCCATTAGTTGTTTGGTGGATATAGAGTATATCCACATATAGCAATCGTGAAATCCTCTGACAAACCAAAAAAATATAAAATCACAAATAATAGAATCCTATAAATAAATTGAAGTTTGGGCTATGTTGTCCCTCACGGTGGTGGTGGCACTCAATACTTGTTCTCCCTCACTCACTCAAGATTGCTTGCCGAAGCACATGCAGAAATAAGCAAAGAGTTAAGTTAGTAAATTGACGTGCCATCTAGGCTCTCTTGCTTGAATTCTACATTGATTTTTTTTCATTGCATGTTATACATGCAATAAAGGACACGGAACATATATTGTAAACCGCGTGGGACACACATAGTTAAGCATAGGGAACAGATATATTGTAGAGAGGGGGGACATAAATAGTAAAGCATAGGGAACAAATATATGGTATAGCGTTGGGAACACACATACTTAAGCATAGGGAACATATATATTGTAAAGTGTGTGGGGCACACATAGTAAAACATAAGGAACACATGTGTTGTAAAGCGTGGGGGGACACACAGTAAAGCATATGGAAGATCTCTATCGTAGCTTGGGGGGACATCTATAGTAAATCATCGGGAACACATATTGTAAAGCGTGGGAAAAACCATTGTAAAAGATAAAACGAATTCACTAGAAAGTTAAAAATCTAATATTTTTTTTTATTAAAATCCATTTGCTTAATTATTCAGCACAAAGGATCCTCACTTTCCTGGTCTAATTCCCCCATCTAAATTAATCATTTTATATACATATAAAATTTACACAACCCAAATTTTGATTTCGGTATTTTTCGTAGCAAAATCGCCCCTTTAGAAACTGAATTCCCATTCGAAACACGGACTAGATGTATGTGCCGGGCCGTAGGCCCGGCCATACAGCTAGTAGATAATAATAATGGCTTTACTGTCTGAAAGTTTACAGATAGGAATCTTGCTTACTGATTTCCACCCAACGACATAAAAGTGCATTCTCGTCACAGAAATAGTATACAAAAGACATGACAGTTTAAAAAATGACATTAACATTCTACATATAATAATGATTTAAAGTCAGAGGGCATTCATAAGATTTAAGAATTTAACAGATAATATAATGATTTGATAACAAAATTTTATGCTCTACTACAAACTAAGAAATGATTCAATGACATTCAATTTAATCGTTTGGAAGGTGTTGCAATTTTTAATTTGAGTTGGTAGCCTATTCCAAAACGAAATCAACCTATACTTGCACTTGCTTTGTAGAAAGAGGTCTTATCAGCTGGGATAATAAAATTATCCGCAGATCGAGATTCTCTTTGGTTTCCAGAATGGGTTACAAAATCTTGTAAAGAAACCGATAGATAAGCTCTAAGTAAGTCAGAATTAAGATTTCTAGCTAAGTTCATTAAATAAAAATTGCAAATTGAGTATTATGTTAACTTTCTGGACGGTACACAGTATCATTTTTTACAGTTACAAGTTTAAAACTTAACAAATTTTAACAATTGCGTTTATTTAAATCTAACATTTTACAACATTTTATTTAAATCTAACATTTTAAAATAATTCATTGTCTTTGTGATGTTTAAAATCTGAACATAACTGACCAATATAGTTAACTAGCCTTCCCAGCACCCGCATGAATGCAGTGCAAGAATTGGAAAAACGTCATTAGAAATAGCAAAAGTTCGAAATAGCTCCAACATCCAAATCTACCGTAATTAAAACAATGAACCCCTAGTTTTTTGTATCCCGGTAAACCTTTTTAAAACAAACCC
>JAQGBU010001838.1:0-11298 GCA_034698605.1 Isotoma decorata | reverse complement strand
ATGTAGTCTCCTTTTGCCACCTTACTGTGGAGCAGGATGACGGTATGTAGTTTACTTTTGGCTTTTTGGCTGTGGCAAAAATAAGTGATGACAACCCGTTTTGAACGATCTTTTCTTGACTGTACTGTACACCAATGCAGTCACAATGAGAAGTTGGTTATTATTGTTTCTTTAAAGACATATGTATAATTGGGAATTGTATATATAATACATATTTCGTTTTTGTGTTTTCGACGAATTAAAGGGGAAAACATAATGTGGCATTATGAAGTTCAATAACAAATACAAAATAAGAGTCTAGTAGAACACAAATTCGTGCTTCATCCTTTGATTGATGTAATTATTTTAATCAGTACTTAAAAATGCAAAATAGTTTATAAATCAGTTGGCCGTTAATACTCACATAGCACTGAGCACTGCACTGACGGAGTTGCTACATACATGTACACTGTCAACACTGCTGTCAACTGTTGACTGTAGTAATATCAAATATTAAATATCAATTATTGAACTAACTAAACTGCTGGTAAGATCAAAGATTAATAACTTTAATCCATTTAACCATCAACTGTTGACTGTGGACTGAATTGTCAACTTTCAGCTTCAACTGTCACATTTGTATACTGTTTACTGGAAGACTGCAACAATTCGTTCACTGTTGATTGTGTATTGACCATTGAACTTTCTAGTAAAGTAATTTGAAGGGGAACAGCTTCTTCCTATTTATTTACGTTTTTCTCTACAAGGCAAGGTCAAGTGACTGGGAGATGTGGATGAGAGTGTAGAAAGTAGAAAGTTGTCCACAATCAATCGTATGGCCATGGTTGATGTCCTACTCGTCCTACATTATGCACTTCAATTATAAATATTATAAATAACATACATATAGATGATGGTATATAGAAGAAATGCTTATTTATAATGACCATTTTCATTTCATTGCAAATGAATTCTATGTATGATATATTATTGTTAGTATTTGTTAAAGTCTTCATAAGATTTTAATTAATATAGTCCAATCTATATCCTATTTTCTTGAGGGTCATTTCATTACACATTATTATATTTTAGCAGGGAATGCATTTAAGGGCTTATTAAACTTACTCTCTACTCTCTAGGTATGGTAATAGCTTCCTACACTACACTATTGTGCGTGTACTGCCACTACCTAAACCTTTTTTCATTATTCGGTCAATGGAAGAAAAATTTCGCTATTTTTTTAAAGGAATTTTACACTAATCAGTAGGCGAAACGATTTTTATACGTGCTGGTCATTTGGACGAAATAAGACTTTTTTAAATACCAAATAATCAAAAAAAAAGAATATTTTATTAGTCATTAAAATCAAAACCTTATAATCAGGTTCAAAAGAGGTAATAGTACGAATCCATGGCATAAAGTCCTCGAAACCATGTGGGATTTGTAATTTATATCCGTCTTAACTTTGCGGTTAAGTTCTTAATACGGTCTTTTCTGCAGCTTAAGAAGGCCATCTGAGTCTATTTTACAAAACAGTGACATAACCTAACCGAAACAATGGTGGTGAAGTATTAGACGGTAACCGATAGAAGTTTAGAAGGAAGCGCGGCCCATTAGCTATTGTTATATATAATATCACAATCACAACTAGACAGTTTTAGGGAGAGTTTTCCAAAGAGGCAAACAGGAGTTTATAGTTCAATCCACAGCGGAAGACTAACGACAAACTTCTAACTATCATCTATGTAGTGTAAGAAAAAAACTTTTTATTGTTATACAGTTTCAAAATGGAAAGCGTCCAACCGAAAATGAGCAGAAAAAGAAGATACATACGAATGTTGCATGTAGTGACCCTTCTGTGGATATTGCCTGAGTTACTGGTTTTGGGTATGAACATGGAAGTCCCTTCGTTCTCTTTGAGTGAAATTACATCCAGAATTGAGAAAGGGAGAGCAGAAATTGCGAAATTGCATCAAAGGTCTATGTTACCTAAAGGTATTTGAATCTTTTAAATGTTCAATCATACGTTATAAATGTCTACAATTTCTGAACATTTCAACTCATTTTGCTTATTTAAAATGCAGGAACCTGCTGGAAATCGGCGTTAGAAGAACTTCAAATATCGTGCAAAGAAATGTCTCCAGAAGTCCAATCACGGTTAGCCCTAAGGTTTACAACTTGCTTCAACGAACTGCTTGGATTTCCTCAAATTATTTGTGAAAAATTCACTCCACTTCCTGCGTGCATGAAAGTTTTGGATGACAATTCGAAATCAACTTTCCGTGAGTTTTTTTTGCATACACAGGACATGTGTTATTTTCTGGAGCATCAACTTTGGCAGGAAAAGACAAGTGATGCGGTCAATGAGTAAGAAAAACATTCATTTCATATGGTAAGAATAATAGTTTCTGTTGTAATCGTGAAAGTAAATGGATTTATTCTTACAGAGTAACGCATGCCGTTGTAGGCGTAACAAAAAATTTAGAGGAAGCGAAAGAAACTCAAGTTAATATTTTGCAGTCACAACAAGAGTCGCTTAAGGTGCAGTCAACAATCATCAAAGATAATAGTTTACTTCACAGCCTTGTGTTGAATATCAAAGATGTTTTTCAGGATGTTCAGTAAGTTAGTATTTGCATCATTAATTACAGTTACTGGTCGAAAAAGTTGATATTTTTTATTCGTTGTGTTTGTAGGACTTCTGCAATGGAACAACGCCAAGTTTTCTTGGAAATATTTGAAAAACTGTCTAGGATGCAAACGTTGGTATCATGGATTCAAGGCGAAATGTCTCTTTTAGACATGATGGGGTTTTACTTTGCCTGCATAATATTCGGTTTCTTTGGAACTGCTTCTGAACGAACTCGCAAAGCGCGTTTCTGGATTGTACTTCTCATGATAGGTTCAGTTGGATGTGAAAGATTTCTGTACAGCTACCTAAACTCTCTGGCCCTCAGCCCTGTAAGTTTGCACATAAACCTAGTGACAAATGTGTTCAAGACATTTTTATGCTGCAAAATTACAAACCGTTGACAACAACTTAATTTTGTAGGAAAGTATTCAAGAATATGTTTGGATATTACGACGAATTGCAGCGATTGTGGGTGTGCTAATCATAATTATTTCGGCGGCTTATTACCGGGATCCACAAATGGCTCAAAACGACATGCTGAGAATTGTTAATAAACGATTGGATCTAGTTCTGGCTTACATGGAGGGTAAACTTACTTTTTTCTGTATCTGTTGGTTTGGATTTTCGATATTAACAATTTAAAGCCTGGAAAAGGCCTAGAAAAAACCTTGAATCAGGTATAAATCGTATTCAAAAATTACGCCTGCAGGTTAAAAATGTAAAAGTAAATAGAAAGGTCCTCCTGAAAAAAAAGAATTCGTCTGAACTCAACATATTTTTTTTATACTATACGATGCAGTATTAACTCAGTTTAATTTGCTTTCATCATAAGACTGCAACATGACTGCATCAAATATATGATCAAATGAGTAAATTTTAATTACAACGTACATGTCATTAACTGTAATAAATAGAATATAAAATCCCTTAACAGCATCGAAAAATTCGACACTAACTACCTGGTTTAGATAAGTTAATGTTTACCATTCCTTATCTATCTTTGCCTACAAAAATGAATCTACTCATTAAATGACTAGTATTTATTTGTAACTGTGCATAATAATTTGAGTAATGGATGCGCAAAATAAGCAGTGCAAGAAAATTTATAAAATGTACAAAAGCAGTTAAATACCTATTCATTGGGTACAGAAGATGCTTACATATTGTTCGTCACTTACGCTGTCACTGATAGTTTTCCAACTTTGTGCTAATTGTTATTAATTTTAATGTCTTAGACATGAAGCGTGGAAATAACATCGATTCAGAAAAACCCCGTCCAGCATTAACAGCCTCTGCAGAAGATGATGAGCAAGATGATTTTTCTGATGCAGATACATATTCAAACTATTCCAACGATTCTGAAAGAACGGGAATTATTGAACGGCAAACAGTAAATATTAGAGAGACTATTGATTCTGACTTCAACGATGAAAATATGGTCCCGGAAACCGATCCTCGTGTTACAAATAATCTTTTTCGACACGTTGCAGAGCATGCTACTGCTGCTCCTCTTCGAGAAATGTCACCCGGTCATTCTACGGTAAGGGCGTAGGGACGCATACATTAAAATTTTTCTTCTATCAAGTTTTTAATTTTTTTTATAATTCTTAGATGAATGAAACACGACACAGCTACAACTTGAGAGCAAGAAAGGCTTCCGTTTCTCGTGATAGCTCTTTTCAACAGGAGTCAATGAGTGATTTCGTCAATACTATGAAAAGACCCAAAAGACAGCCGATGACATCAGCTGCTAACCGACGCAGCCAGTATTATTCTTCAGATGAAGAAATGTAAACTCTAACTTATTCCAATATTAAAATACCGAGCCACAATTTCTTAAATTCAGTACAATTTGTTGAGAACAGAATTGCGAATCAGTTCAAAAGGCTACTACTTAATGCGTACATAATATAAAAAGTTGTGTAAATTTAGCGCCTATGAATTGTTAATATATTGTGTGATGTTGATGTAAGCTTATTAATGTACTATAACACCTGCCGACTTATATTTTACACGATTTTTTTCTACTTCGACGTCTCGATGATAATATTTAAACGACAAAGTAACTTGTAATGTCAGTTCCAAAGCAATGAGCCAAAGTAAATTACTGCAGTATTTAATCAGTTCACGGTCAACTTGTTATAGAAAATAGAAGATCATCTAAGCTGTTACAGCAGCTAATATTTATGTGTAAGACGAATCGTATGCAAAAGTAATTTTAGAATAAATGTGATTAAACAACGATGACGGTTTAAGAATAATTTTAGTTTCTGGAGCAACTTGTTTATTTAACAGTTCAGAAATCATATAATTTCGTGTACCTCATACAAGTTAGTTTAGTACTAAATGTTTGATAACTATAACAGTGAATCTTCTTTTCTAATACATAGTAATATGTCAACTGAAAGCTCAATATCTATTTGATATTGTTATCATTCGCATTATCTGATTTACCAAACGGTGATATTCATTGGCACAATTTTACCAGGATTCACTACTTATTATTGGTCATCTAATCATTGACGATTTCTGTCAGTGAGAACCTTAAAGCGCTACGTACACTCAGCTGCACTAGCTTTAATAGGAATTAGGTAAGTAATACGTATATCGTTTTTCTCTTAATCTCGCTCTCAATTGAGTTACTCAAGAAGAATACTGCCTGTTCGGCGGAATCATAATATTTTATTAGGTACTGGTATTTTAAGTACCCGGAGCGCATCTTCAAACTTGATTGCCTTTTTAGGTTAGATTACGAAATTAAAGCGAAGTGCTAAGTTACTCTTACTCATCTTCAGATAATCTAATCAAACTTATAAAAAACATAAACCTAACCAAAGTTAAGCAAGCTTAAAAATGCAGTTCGGGAACTTCGTTGGCAGTACCTTTCATCTAAATATCTAGAATATATTTAATAACATCAAACTCAACGTCCAATTTAAAAAAAATAATGCGCTTTTCTAGTTAGTACAGTCCTTTAAATAGAAAAAAGTGCCAATAAAACAGTCATTGAATGAAAGAGGCTAATCACAATTCGCAAATAACAAATCAGATGTTGGTAGAAAAGAATGGGAAGGCACCGAACTGAGTATTAATGGGAGTCTTCGGAGAGGAGCACATATAGAGAAAATCTTCGGATTGAAGATGAGTCCGATTTAACATGGGCTCGGATTCAGAACGATGAATCTTTGGCAATGAATTCAAAAGACTCTCCAAAGAGGTAAGAATCTGCGGAACGATAAAATGAGTATTTCGTTTCAAGAGAGGAAAACCACGAAAAATAGTTATTAATAAGCAGTGTAATCTAGAAATTACTTGTCTAAACAGGGGCCTGTCATCACGGGCATATTTTATGCAGTCTTCTAAAAGTCGTTTTAGAGCTTTTGGAGTATCGGATCTCATATGACTTAGATCGGGACGCAGAAATCCACGTCCAACCATGAAAAGGATCTAAATTATACAACAGTTATTGTTCCATTGAGACACTAATACCTTCATTCCAACAAATTTCTGTATTAATTGTGATGTTTCAAAAAACTGTTACCTGATCTTTGTTACTAATTGTAGAATATGGTAGCTGCCCTGATAGTAGCTCGAAAAGTACTACTCCAAATGCATAGACATCAGACTGGAAGGTATACGGATTCTCGTCCTGCATTCTAATTACTTCTGGTGCCATCCACAATATCGACCCTAAAAAGATATTCAACTTCGTTTTCGAAAATATTCCTTTTGCTATAATGCTGTATATTTTGTACAATTGCTGGCAAACCTGATGGTTGTTGCTGTTGATGAGACCCAGACCATCTAGTCTTTACGGTTGCTAACCCAAAATCTCCTATCTTTACTGTTAAGTCATCGTGCAAGAAGATATTATTACTTTTTAAGTCTCGATGAATAATATTCTTTGCATGAAGATAGCTGAAATTGAAAATAAAATTTATTGATAGAAAACACTTGTTCGTTGGAAGGTATAAAAATTCATTGGAAAATGTCTCTTACTCCATTCCTTGTGCTGTTTGCCTTGCTATTTCGATTACGGTTAGAAGAGGGAATTTAGTTTCTGAAACGTGAACGTGCTTATACAACGATGATCCTTCGCACCATTGTGTAACAATTGCCAGCTGAGGCTTGCTTACACAGCCCATGAATAATAAAATATTCACGTGTCTACAAAGTAAAATTTATGCAAGAACATTCAGGATTCGACCTACTAATGATTTATTAACAAAACAGAACTAAAAGACCGAACTACCTTGTTTTTCGTAGGACGGCAACTTCGTTTTTAAATGCCTGCAACTGGGCAGGAGTTGGGTCTTTAACGTTCAATGTCTTAACGGCAACTGGACCATGCCAAAGACCTTTAAATACCGTTCCAAAGGACCCAGATCCGATTCGATGACCAACTAGGATTTCTTCTGCTGGAATTTCCCAGTCTTCTACATAATCGCGAGTTGTTTTAACCTATGTCATAAACACCGTTAAGAAAAAATAACCGTACGAAACAAGATGATCACATAGCAGTTGATAGAAAAATAACTAACCTTCTTGTTGCTTTCGTCTGCAGAGCGAGCTCGTGGACGACAAGGACGCAAGGTATTTGTCGGTGAAGCTTGTGCGCTATGACTTAGAGACACTTTGGTTGGACTTCCAGCAGGACTGGTAGCCCTATGTGCTATTCCCGCAAAGCTTGTGTACGGTCCTCCTGAAAAGTTTTTTAGTCATCGAGTTATCTATTTGTTGAAACTAAAATTACCCAGCACAAAGAAATGCAATTCGACACAAACAAATAAAGCTTTTTTTAGCAAACATGCAGAATAAAACCGTTTACGAAAATAATACAAAATCATACGAACTTGGTCGAAATATAACACCCATCGCAAGACTGGTGAGAGGAACAGCCAGGGAAATAGTCCCGTGATAAGCTGACTTAACGTTTGTGGGATTTCCAACGTCAGGTAGTCCTACATTTTCATTTCGGCCAATACTAAATGGCAACCATTCTAAGGTAAAGAGTATAAAACACATAGAAAAATACAAGCAATGCACATGCAAAACAAAAAATACTGTAAGGGATATTGTAAGGGTTCAAAGGTTGAAGTCATGCAATTTGAGCACTAATCACAGGCTTCAAAGGATGATTAACTTATGAGATATTAAGGACTTTGTATTCCAGCATTGCAAAAAGTCTCTGGTATTATTTAGTATGTACAAACGGATTTAATGTGACAAATATGCTATATGATAAGTTTTTAAGTGATACAGGAGAAACAAAACAAAAAACACAAAGGCAACTCACTAGAAAACGCCATGAAATGATGGTTACCGTGCAGCGTGGTATAATTTCCTTTTCCCATCCTATGCAGGAATTCATCTGATATCTCAGCTGAATGACTGACAAGATTGTAACATACGTTAGGTGCCGAGGTAGACCGTTCTCTTTGTCCAAGTGGTGGTGGATGATCTTTATTTCCATACTGCTCTGTCTCATTCGGTGGCGAAATATCTCTGACAGCATCAAAGTATGAAGCTTCCGTAGTGTTTTGTGCAAGCATTCTGTAAACCAAAAAATTTAGGTAGCTATTATTACCAATAAATTCACTTTTGGTTAACACTCTTAGGATAAGATACATACATTTCGTAGACAGTTCTTTCCATTCTGCTTGATTCACACAGGGCAGGTACATTAGACGCACATCTTTGATGAAATCGATAACCACAAGTGCGGCACTGAAATCCTTGAAATAGCAGTCTTCTACAGCATTCACAGTAAGCCAAAGAGAAAAATGTCTTACGAACCTGTTCCGACATATAAGCACATTAGTTCACATTTAACATAATTTTATTCAACGTAATATGGCTAAAAAGGAATCACCCAGAAAACGTACAAAATTGTGCGAGATACTTGTTGCGATAGGAAACTTATCTAAAATTTCCACTTTAATTTCGTCGCCTTCCAACCTCGAAATATCCGATTCCCATGGAACTTGCATCTAGAAAACCCCCAGATGTCAAATTCAAACTAAGCAACAAATCAATAAGGTTAGGAATTTTGTAAACAAGTGATTTACTGTTGGGTTGGAAATTCTAAACACAGCACACATTTCAGGAGTTAATTTACGTAACTTCATAGCCTTCGAAAGAGCTTCTCTTACTGTCTGACCAGGTCGAATCTGAATTTATAATCACAAAATGAAAATTCAAGAAACCAATAAAGTCAATAAAATCAATCTATGCTGTAATCAATAGAAATAATGATATAATTTACCTGGACAGAAGTCCTTTGCTGATTAGGCAAGTGGGCTCGGATAACGGATTTAAAAGGGGATCGAGGAGACAATCCTTCATCTACATAAGACGAATCAATTTATACATTATACACACGACTTGGGAAAGTTCCCCTTATTCCCATTTACAGAAATGCAGAGCACCATACCTGAAGGCATTGGTTGACCGATGAAGTTATCAGAATCTTCAGGGTTCCGATGATGTGCAACAACATCTCCAGTCATTTGCTCTTTCAGGTTCTGCTCTTTTTTCTCCAAATCGTGGAGTTTTGTTGTGAGTTCAGAATATTCCTAAATTAAATAAAATACGTTGATATAAGCTTATATTTAACGACTTAAAAATTTTTGTGAAACTTCGATCAGATCCCCCTAAATATAGATTGGAATAGATCTTCAAATTTGAATGTTTGAAGTCCGCGTAGAATACCTGCCCGCTGTTTGATTTATAAACATTAGTATTCCAAAGAATTAACAGACTCCATGATATAGAATTTTCAAAACAGGAATATGTCATTGGCCTGAATGGCCGATTTCATTTATTTACTAGATACAATGAGATTCCCCTAACTGGAGTGTAGCATATCTCAAGGTTTTATACTTGGCATTTTTCTACATATATTTGCAGGACGAGTTTTTTGTTACCATTTAAATGCATCCTTTCACATAAGCCAAATTTTCTACACGCTTCAGAAAAAACTTAAATCCATTTAAAGTACCTACTCTGAATTTTGACAATGATGAAGCCAAATTTTGGAATTTTTCTTTAAAAAAAATTTGCTAAGGAAATAACATGCGGGCTGCAAACTTTTCAACGGTTGAAGCAACAGGTCTCTTTGGGGGTCTAATTTTAAATTTAGGCAAGAACTGGTATTAATTTTTACCTGAAGGTACATTGACGGAGGATCTTGAAATCCTGCAAACCTTTCGTTTAGAGCATCGATGTTTTCTTTTGTAAGACGGATAACGTTTTGAATGTTCCGCAACTGCAAAAAAATAAAAAGTTCAAGGTATTTTCGTTAAATAAATGTACATCATCTTAAATATAACTGAAATACTGGCAGTATGTGGCAACGTCATTTCACTATTATTTTTACTACCAGAAATTTGATCTTAGCATATCAAATACCCTATTGTCAAGTTAAGTCGGGAATGTTTTTTGTAGTTGAGAAAGTGAGATATGTTCATGCAAAATGCAATATGTAGCAATCTTTTTGCGATGGTAGTAAATCTATAAAATAAACGAAACTGTCAAAGGAAACCAATGAATCAGATAATGTCTAATTCATATCGAAAATGAAATATAGGATAATGTTATCTGTCCGTTTTGCTTTCAATTCCACAATGACAATGCGTTTTAAGTTGGTCATAGGCATGATAATAATTCCTCCGCGATCTCTTTGCTTAGTGTTTAAATATATTTAATAATCCTGAGTTTTAGAGAAAGTTTTATCTGCCGTGTTGTAACATTGTACCGGTTGTATTTTTTTACAATTTTATCTGCGAGCTTATTTAAGACATTTTGCAAATAAATGAGAGGAATCAGCCAGACCCTCTAGTCTTGGGCTGTGTCCAAATTGTAAGGCAAACCAAATGTAAATCAATAGAATTTCCTCATAACTTCTATACCCAAGATACGATCCTGAATCCTGTAAGGCTTGTAATAGTTTTAAATCTTGAATCACACTACGAGGTCATACCTACATTTAGTGGGCAACCTTTGAGCCTTGGGGGTGTGCTTAGGTCAAAGCAAGATTGATGTGTTAGTCGACACAACAGTGAATACATACTAACCCTTACATCCATGAGATTTCTGATTATTAACACAGTATGAAACACAAAAATAAATCATGAAATGAAAATTTAAGAAAATTTAAAAAAAAAAATGAAGAAAAGTTAAAAAAAAATGTAGGAAAAATTTAATACAAATTTAAAACCTAAATTTTGGACAATTTTAAGAAAAGAAAAACAAGTTCAGGAACATCTTAAGAAAAATAAAATATTCTAAATAAACGTTTTGAGAAAATGTAGTCCGGATGACAGACTGGTAATATCGCTCCGCTATTTCAGTTCAGTACAGCGTTGCACTTGCAATGGTTTATTTAGCATTAATAAATAATAGTAATAATTTATTATTTTATTACATAACGTAACCCCACAGTATGTATGCGTGCGTAGTACTTATCCCAAAAGGAGATTCATTAACAATTTTAACAAACCATTCATATTGAAGTGATACAGTACATAATAATACATCATTAATAATGAACAGCTAAAGATAAATGTAATTAGGTATGTTTAAACAATGTGTAATGAACAGACCTGAGATATTTATTTATGAAAAACCCTCAAAATATTTATTTATTTATTGATGAAAAAACCCCGAAATATTGACGTAAAATATTG
>JAQGBU010001837.1:0-11303 GCA_034698605.1 Isotoma decorata | reverse complement strand
AATTCTAATTTTTTTCTCAATTTTTCCATATATACCACAATTTAATACCTGTTAACCAACTTATAAGGTCGCATTGTAAGTGTCCTTTATTATATTTCTTCTCTATCTCTTCTCAAAGTAGAAACGTAGATTTTCATCCAGTGATTAAATGGATTAATCGCTCTATATCTTAATGTACCTTATAATCCCCTTAGAATGTCTTAGGATTGTTTTCTTTAGGAAATACACTTGTATTCTAACATACAACAAGAGGTATGATCAACTTTGTACTAGGAGAGTTTTAGTTTGTATTTTTTGGCTTGGATTCCCCCATGAGATACCAAAGGGGCTAAATAATCAATCTCGTTTAAAAAATACCTTACATTCTATTTAATGATTTGGTTATAGAAAAAGCCATGTGTGATGCAACCACTCAGTCAAAACTTAGAAGGTCATTTTTAATTGTTTGTTTATAATTATTTCATAGGTCTGAAGTTGGGCTAAGGGATGTATCTACCTAAAAGCTAAGTAAAGAACCCTCTCGTCAGCAGTATCACTTGAGTTACTCAAAGAGTCAGAGTTACTTCTCCTCAGATATATTGTACAATCTCTTTTTCACTCGCTAAATCAACATAAACTGTCCAAAGTGAGACTAGTCTTATTGCATTGACTTTGTATTGAGAGTGAACTTTCTCCACAGTCAGTGTGTATCGGTTTCGGTTGCTCTCTCCCTCTTCTTGAATGGTAAAGTTGCCCCTTTCTCCCTGTCTGTCAATAAGATAAAACCCACTCGATTCCCATTCAGTCGACTCAGTCAAGTCCTTGTGAGACAAACATGTTTAATAGCTCTTGATATTTTACAGAACACTTGCCACTGCTATTAACTACATATCTGACATAAACTTCATTGAGACTTGTACTTTTAGTCACATCATTTATCCATCATTGGATTAAAATGCATAAAAATATTGAGAAAGTGATCTCCAACTCTTCCTATTTTGGTCCTGCATTTTTGCAATTAGTTAACAACTAGAGTGGATTTGTCGGAATAAAACATCTAACATAAAGTGACTTTGACAAAACCTGTGAAACAAAAACAAATGAGTGCTGTGGGCAAGTAAAACTTTCAAGGATGACTTTGCCTATGATAACGTCCCTTTAGGTTTGTTAAAAAACTAGAGGATTGTGTTTTAAGAGTGGTTCATTTCCGGAGCAGATCTCCTTCTCTGTCTGTGCTAAAAGAATACCTTAAGCTATTGCTATTAACAAGAGAGAAGGAACAAGGCAACGAGTAGTAATGCAAGTAGTAGTCAAGGAGGTCAAAGTTGCATATTATGCACCAGTCAAGTCAAGTCATTACTAAATCTGGTAGTAGTTGAGGAACACAGTGGTGGTGGTGATGGCAAACTGTGAGACGAGACGGCAAAAGTGAAAGTCAGGTTTATTGCCTGAAGGATTTTATTGCATAACTAACAACGGTTACGTGATTTTTTATTTATCTTAGTTTGAAAACACAAGACTAACCATATATGGTGCAACTATAAGTGATGCAAGTCAGTCAGTAGGAGCAGTAACAATATTGTATCACCTACAGAGTAAAGTCATCTTTTTACTAGAATTTAGTATGTAGCTTTAACCTTAAGGGGGCAAAAAAAACTTAAGTGTTTGAGTTCTGAACTAACTAAGAGTATAAATACTCTTATAGTGCAACTTTGACCAAAAAGAGACGTGACACATAGAGAAAGTGGACTTTCACTTTTATACTTACAACATTCTTTCAACCGGTCTAACCTCATTCAGTAAAAAGTAACTACCTCACCACTACAACCAACTACACCTGGCTAGCTTTCTCCTCTACAATTGCAAACAGGTAAGGTCAGACAGTTCTTTGTCCATCTAAAGTTTTCAATCTCATATTTACTCTCAGTAGTACTTTCTCAGGGTAAATCTGTAACAGAATTTCTCTTTTAGTTGTAAGTGGTTAGAAGAGGTGGTCATATCCAAGTTGAGTCTTATGTTACCCTCTTATACTTTTGTTTGATATATTTCCCTTGTTATTATGATAGTTATAACATTTATATTTTAGAGATGTAGGTAGGTAGGAGGTAGTATTTGGTGTATGAAGGATTGTAGGGTGGCTGACCAAAAGGGCTTATTGAATCTTATCCGTCAAAGAACTCATTGACTTCATAACTTTCTCAATTCTGAATTCCAGGCGAGATTCTGTACCGAATTTCCTGGCTTTACTGAAATCCTAGACGATTCGTGAGAAAAAACAGATAGGATGCATATAGTACCATAGCACCCTTATGTTACACCGTAAAATACACTGTAATCATAGGAAAAAGACCTCAGAGATAGAATAAATGAGCTCTGGACCTTTGTCTAGAGCATCTTCTAACATTGCAATCTGTGTGGGGAAGAAAAAAGGAAGAAAAGTCATTTCGTTACCGTCCCTTGTTTTTGTGGCTTTAAGGATATTCACACGCCACAAAGCTGTGATGTAACCCTTAGTCTATGAGAAATCAAGTAGCACACACACAAACACACACAAACTAAAAAACCACCACTGGTACCTTTATACCCTTATTACTACCTTTTGCCATGCATCACTATTGTTTAGGAGGCAGTCAGTCTTTCTTTTGTTTTCTGAGGTTTACTTCCTTTCCTCAAAAACAGAAAAAAACTCTCTGTTTCCTATTTGAGATCCAAAGGTAAAAACTAGTATATCCTCTACCCTTTAATAATGTCTACTGTCTCGTATCAAATCACCTTTTTGGACCTGGACTAAAGAACCATGCTTTACATGTGGGAGAAATACTACTACCTTCGTCAGCATTTTAATAGTGCCCTGTTTTTAGTTCAAGGCACTTTTACTTCATTCAAAAGGGAGTTATTTAAGTACAGAACAAAGGTTGAGATGATATCATGTTACTTGCAAAACTCTTCCTTTCCCTTGGCTAAGCCTCATGTTCTCTCTTATAGATTGAACCGCAATGTTTTTTAACTCAATCTATGATACTGAGATATAAGAAAGCTTAAGGGTTTGAAAGTGTGTGTGAAAGGTGGTAGCATTACTAACGTATGCTTAACTGGTCTTGAGAGAGAAAAATTCTCAAACGAAGGATTTTTGTTCCCGAGGTTTATTTTTCTCAGTAGAGTTAAATTTCGATTTTGTTATTTTATTTCACACGCACTTCACCTTTTCAATTTCCCGTAAAGTTTCTAGTCAAATGCAGAAGTGAGAAAAGTAAGCAGACATGGAAATGTCTAGACTCAGCTAAAATGTAAGATTGAAGGGAGATGCGAAGGATGTATTTTATCCAACAGTCCATATGTATGTTTATACCGTTGTTAGCAAGGTGTGTATTTCAGGTCCTTAGGTATTTTGAAATAAACATGAGAATCCGATTGATACAAGCTAGGTTGAGGTATAAAACCCGTGTGTCCAAAGTCAAAGAAAATGAAAAAAGGAATTTTAAGATTGAGCCAAAATCATGAGTTTCTTTTGTATGAAAATCTTTAAGTATTAGTTTGATTCCTATTGTTCCTAGAAGTAAATCATTTCATGAAGTATAAACTAAAGAAACAAGTAAGCTCCTTTGTCGAATTTTATTTTGAAAATCATTAACATAATATCCAGTTGTAAATATGATACAAAAGATCCATCCTGGAAGAGCTGTAGACCAAATCCATTTTAATTCATTTTATGTTGACGGGTCCAAATAATATAGTCAAAAGAAGAAATCTCTGAGCTCTGATAATATTAAGAAAGCACAAGATAGTTGTATAAAGAACATAAGGTATAACTTTAGTGAATTCAGCTTCAACGCTAAGTAACTTAATACGTCCTTATTTACGAGAGGTTTTGGATTGTAGCAGTTTATAAACCAAAACAAAGCCAGGGTTGGATTACAGGTTTGCTTTCATGCAGTAACCACGAAGTACTACCTTCCCAAGTTTGAAATGTATTCTTAAGGTTTTGGGTTACGATCCTGTAAGTTTGGCTTTAGGGGTTCCATTACAACTTCTCTCACCAGTAGTAGCAGTACTACTGTACTACTTCTACAGGCTCCTGTTAAATCCACAAGTCGTCTATGTGTTGATGCCACTATTATTACTATAACTTATTACCAGTTCCACTGTTCTACATTGAATGCAATGCAAGTTCTTGTAAATCCACTAGAAAAGTAGAGGAGAGAACAAGAGATTGGTAGATTCCGAAGAAAACCTCAGAAAAGAGTGTAATGACATGCCAAATTCCCATGAGGAATGTCTCAGTGAGACGTGAATCAAAAGACAAAAGGATCTGTTTCCAGGCTCAATTGTTGAATCTGCTATCACTACTACTATACACCTATATGTTTGTTTCTATCATCGCATCGGTAGGAACAAACAGAATGCCCTTTAGTAAATCCAATCTAAATCTAACTGCATTGAAATGTGTCCCAATAAATTTCTTTACATTTTGTTTCACACCTATCCATAATAATGTTGGAGTTTTTTCATATTAATATCCGTCTTTCCATGTATTTTGTAAAAATGAATCTGATTTTCCGTATGTATTTGATCTCTCATGTTTCAGCTAGGAGGAAGGGAAATCAAGACGCAATTTCTTGTTCGTTTAGACGTGTGAAAACGAAACTGTCACAAAGTATAATTTTATTTGGGAACAGTTGAAGGAAGTTGGAATTTTTCAAAGGACTTTAACAAGTCAATAAAGGAAGTTAAAACTTGTCCACCTGTCAACACTCAAGTCGGGACGAACCAAACAATTTTAAGAAAGTTGGGCAAGATGAAGTTCTTCTGTACCAAGATTCTTCTATCTCTGCTCACTATTGCAGGTAAAGCCTTGAAAACTTTCACATTTGCTTTTACCAACTACTTTGCTATTATAACTTATACTGTATTAAGATGTAAAATTGACGCACTACTTTTCGACATCAGAGTAAGTGGTTTAACTTATCAGTAATTTAGAATTCAGCTTTTGACAACGTTACATTTTTTGAAGAACATACAAAGAATCATAAAACTATCATGTATCAGTCGTAGTAAAACTAGTTTTGAGAATTTTTATGACAACTTTATTTTTTAATTAAACTTGTTTTTCTTCAATCTAAGCGTAAAAATAGGATTTGTGTAGGAAATGAAAAGTTTTGTCAACTTAATTAAACAACTGTGCTGGAAAAACTAATCTGCTTAGTTAATTAGTGTGTATAGTATTCAACAGTTTATAAATGTGTAATGATGTATGTTTTTACACTACTTGCATGGGTGATTTTCATTTAATTGGTCATAATATAAAAGTAGAAGTCAGAGATAAAAATTCACGCACTTCTTTTGACGTTAGTGCAAATAGTTTGTAATTCTACAATAATTCATGTTGAAACATTTTGTCAGCTTATTAGTTAGTTATAATTAAGTAAGCGGACCAGAAAAACAAATTTGCGTAGCTCATTTCATTAGCATGTATCACTTTACAGCTTATAAGTTTAAGTTGGTACTTTTTAAACTATTCACATCGGCAATAACAACTTCAAGTTATATATAATAATAATAATGGAAGTCAGACAGAATAGAAGAATTGAGAAATAATTGACGCATTTCATTTTTACGTCACTGTAAGTGGCTTAAATTATCCTTGGTTTAAATTCAGCTTTTGGCAGTACCTATGAAAAGAACCATTGTTGTAAGATTCAAAACTTTTATTCAGAGGAAAACTAATTTTCCCGATTTTTGCCACTCGAGTTGTTTCAAGGGAAAAATGAAATGTTTTTTATCTATCCATGCTTAAAATTATTATGTTTGTAAAAAATTAAAACTTTTGTCAACTGGGGTTTAATTAAGCAACTGTGCCAGAAAAATAGTTCATTAGTATGTATCAGTTTATATGCATAATGTTGTATCTTCTTACATCAGCAATAACAACTTTAATTGGTTGTCATCTCAGAGTAAATGGGATAGCATTGTTGAAGTGTATTAGATTCACAGCACTTGGAACCATATAAATTCGTATTTTTAAGAATTCGTGAGCTTATCGCCACTATGTAGTTTCATTTTTTATTTTCCTAAATCTCCAATACCAGAAAGTAAATATCATCTATTCTGGTCACAAAAAAAAGGTATTACAGGGTGAGGCTCCTACTCTAATGATTAATTTCTACGTATTAATTAATTCGTATTACGCATCAATTTTTTATCACGAGATCATATCACGAGAAACATTGGAAAAAGAAGCAAAACTGGCCTTTCTTTCTATATTGGACACAAAGAAATAGACACGTTCAGGTGCTTTATTGGCTTCATTTCCCCATACTCATCATATGCATACGGCTTTACTACAGGAAGTTCACGGAGAATGGAATTATACATTGTCTCATAATCGATATGAATCAAATTCAAATAGAAATACAATTTAAAGGGAGGCTAGTCAATTAAATTTATCATGTATTAAATGTCCTGTGACAGTAAACAAGCTTTGTGGGAGGGAACGAGATATGATACCCATACCACAGTTTGCTCTCATACTTCTATTGATTTCTGCTTTGCTAAATATGCTTCAAAAACTTTATAGCTCAAGTTTTGTGAAGGCTTTTTCTAACGTCAAATTTTGATCCCTCAACTTGCCTGTAAACTTTTTTGAAAGATTTGTCCCGATCTAAAAGCTTACTTTTTCACATTAGGACTAATAAATTGGAAAGTCTCTTATTAAGGGGTATAATCGCCATAAGCTGATTTAATATATTGAGAGCAACATAAAATTGTTTCCTCCAACATTTTATTTTAATTGCAATTTTATCGAGTTCATCGATTTCAACAAAATCCAAAAGCTGTTGTACTTAATTCGCTGCAAAACTGATCTTTGGCATTATTTGGGGAAAGAATTAGGTTTTACAAAGGTCCGTGTAGTAAAGAGCCATTAAAATGATCATTCGGGTTTTTATATACGATTTCGCAAAGTTGCTATGCACTTTATGATAATTTAAACTCTTGATGAATTTGCAATATTATACCTAAGAGATATAAAGGTCATTCAGTGGAAACGTTGGTAAGCTGTGCTAAGAACGATGTAGGTATTTTCGTTTATTCTCTGTCTGACTTCAAATGATGTGTACAATGATATCCATTTCAGAAGAGAAACCTTGATATTCCCTTTTCATTATCTAAATTTCAATCATTAATCCATTACTACGAATAAAGATTGGTTGCTTCTAGGATATTGTAAAACCTTGTAAATGCGAAATCTAACTCATTATGCTGGTTTATTTGCAATAAATTTTCTATCTCAGTACGAATCTGTTCCTTACTATAGCAATATGAAAAGTGCTTTCGTTGTATTTCTGTTTGCTAAATGTATTATAGAAAGATATATCAATTTCAAACATTCATAATGATCATGTAGCTAAATTTTGACTACTCAACCCTTTTAATGAGTACCGAGGTATTAATGGCATCTGAGTAAATTCTCTAATTTAAGTGATGAATTAAATTACTGTGCTCGAGAGAGTATATGGTATCATGGCCGAGACTTTGTATCAGCATTGCTCAAGTATATTTTTTAGTTAATGACCTTCGAGTGACCATTTACCAAACGCAATGTCATGCAATGGTCTATATTTAGGGTGATAAAAAATTGATTTTATTGTTCCTTTAAAGAGATGTGTGTCATTTAAGATAAATCTGTACTGGTTGCATTGAACAAGAAATAGCGTACAAAACTTAGTACATACAGCTTACAAACGTAGTTGGTCGAATACATTAGCCAATTCATAAATTGAAAAACTAATTAGGACTTTCAGTGTGTTTTATACTCATGATAAATGAACACTAATTTTAGCATTTAGAAGCTAATGACTGTGACATGGGGAGAAAGAAGTCCAACCTGCGTGGAAGTAGAAATACCCTCGAATGAAAATTAACGGAAAATTAATGTGCACCAAACTAATTTCTAGAAAATGTCGTTGTAAAACCATTTTGCAATTTGTATGTATAATTGAATTACAAGAGGAATACAATGAAATGAGACCTCATACTTTATTTCCGTGAACAAAATATGTTTCACATCTGCTCTTGTTACTTATTAGATGATCGCGATGATGAGCGTAGTGAATTTTAATATATTTTAATAAACATATCAACTCTTAACCCCCACCGGATACTTGAACCATCAGAAACGTTAATTTGCAATAAATTTAATAAATAATGAATATTTATAAAAGTTAAATTGAAGTTTCGTATTTGTATTTTATCTAAAATCTTGCAGGCTTTCTGGAATGAAGTTAATCTTTCGTAATATTTACCCTTCTCTCAAACTGCACAGAATAATTTCTGTGAAGTAAAACTTGAGTTTTAGTTCTTTCCGAAACTAATTGAAATCAGATAAATAATATGTAAACATGTTAAAATGTTGTACAAGTATGAAAGTCAGCTTAGGGAGAAAGCAGTAGTGTGTCTATTTATCCTTATCAACCCGTTGCTCTGAAACACGCAGCATCTCATAATCAAGTAATTTATATTGATTCGTCGAGTATCAATATCGCAGAACCCTGTTTCCGTCTAAAAGCCCCATTAATCGAGCACCAGGTGCGGTATAACGTTTATCCTAATCTGTATATGAGCCAGAAGTACCACTTCACTTGGGCATGAATCACAAAATCAGCTCATGTCTCTCTGCCCCTTAATAATGATCCTACATCGGTGTATGTATATCTAGACTCAGGAGTTCTTCTTTAATGAAGCAAAACTATTAGCAAGCACTTGGTATAATATTAAGAAACTTATTTTGCAAGTATCTTATACGAGGCAGTAGCACTCATTGTAGGTTTCAACTAAAAGCTTTACGCCAACTTTTTATGCACTCAGTTCAATCATACTTGAGACTTTGGTGAGATGTAATCGGTAAACTATGTGTGAATTATGAGTGCCGACTTAATCGTTAACCCCTTGTACATTGTACTTGTCATTCAGTACTAATTTCTTCTAAATTTGATTCAAACTCTAGTTTTAACGTTGGCTACATACTGAAATTGTGTAGACAAACACATACAAGCCTAACTATGTTTTAAAAATTGTACTTTACCATCACCACTGCAATTTACTAATTCTAAGAACTTCAAAATGGGATTTCGATTGAAGTTTTGAGATGTCCAAATCAGATGGATTCCATTTCAAGAGAAGTGAACTTATTTCTAATAACAAGAGAAAAGCTTGAGGGAAAATTAGATGCTTATATAACTGATACAAAGATAGCGAATCCTTATGTTAACTTTAGGACTAGTGTGTACCCACCAAACAGATCCAATTTAAGGGTGTGTCCTGCCTACCTAAGGGGTAGAACTCTAATACTATTAGGTGCTTGTCTGAAGTATATTTAGCTTTTAGGGTAGTAGTAAAAAGCATGAGTACCGAGGAATTCTCAAAGTTTGCTATGATCCTGACACTATTGGTGATCCATCAACCTACTGCCAATCTTCCAGGCATGTAATTAGGTCCAATAGGTTTGCTCAAAATCATTCCACTGGTCGACCACCAGGAAAAGTATTTCAGTTCTTTACTCCTTCTAAACTTATTATTTTACAGTCTTCACTCTTTATATGACTTTGTTAGCTTTAACATATATATGTAATATACTAGGTAGTACGGAACCTACGGAAATACCTTAATGTTTCCCTGTTATTGATAGATTTATGGCTGATGAGTGCCTGGATAAGGCCCTTGATGGAAATAAAACACTGATGTTACTCCCAATGATGTATGAAGGAATTAAAACTTCAATCTCCAATACTTCATTTTTGTCTATAATATAACCCCTGAACTAGTCAGCAACACCTATGTAACAGTTATCAAGCATGAAGAGTTTCAACCAATTCATATGTTCGAATTTAAACTAGTTTTCCTCTAGATTCTTCTGATTCTTCAACTCAACTGTCTAGTGATATTTGAAAGGCGAGCAATTAAGTTCGGGCCATGAATCTTTAGTATGAAAGCAAAAGCTTTTATATAAATGGCAATGTGAAAGTTAGCTAAATGGTACAATCCGTACAAATAGAGTTTGTATAATAGTAGACCAGGATGGATGGTGACTTTCAACCAGAGTCCTTTATTACTATTACACCACCTATATTATAGTCCTTAGTGGAAATAGAGAGAATATAGAGGGACTTTTACGAGTGTGCTTAATAGATAGATCATGCATTATCAGAAGATTGTGTACTGTTGGAAAATCGGTTGGAAACAAGGAAATATTTCTCTAATGCAAAGCCTACAAATGGGTTGAGATCTCATAATGCCACCGGTACGGATGAAGTAAGTAAGTGTAGCCACACATATTATTGCCACATAAATAGCCCTTTCAACGGGAACTACTTTACACCCTGAATTAAAGACGGGCTTTCCTTTTGCTTTCTTTCCTTTTTGGACCAATTTCCATTGCACAAAGGGATTTATTGCTTAGATTCAACCTCACAATTTTACTTGTTAGCTATCTTAGCCCTTCCTTAAGAGAGCCCTTTTTCCTACACATTTCCGTTGTTTTTTCATTTTGTTACGACATCTCTTTTCCTCGTATATTTATCAGGCTCTGCATGTTATTACTATTGCATAAGGATACTGCTACTGCTACTACTGGTTAATATTATAGTTGGGGTTAGATTTGTTATGCATTTCTTGCTTTGTATTTAACATCTTTTTCTGCTTTTGTGGCAGTACTGCGTATTGGTTAAAGATGCGGGGAATTTAGGAAAAAATACGGGCTTAAATGCATTATATCCTGTATATAGTATCCATTTAAGTCATTCTGAGAGTATTTATGAACTTTATTTTTTTTGTATTGAAAACACAAAATTACTCCAACTTTTCATCTTTTCCCCTTGTTGTGATTTTTGACTGTTTTGTGATGTGACTAGTGCGGTCTTATTTCTTCAGGATTCGGAATTAGCAGATTTATTGCATTTTAATAGTCGTTGCATATGCACATGTCAATATTATTTATTTTCTTACTCACATCCACCCCAAATGCATCGACTTTGTTTGTTTAAGGGGAGTGGGTAATCTGGTTGCAACTGTTGTTTGAGGGTGTATGATGCTTTTCTTTCTTTAAGATTAAGACTAGAGAGAGATGGATTTGGAACATGTTTGAAATTGTTAGATGCAGTTGTCAAATACAGGACCGGAAAAGCATTGAATCGGCTTGATTGATCTTGTTTCTTTTATGTATTAGAAGTTTAACATTGATGCGGGTTCTTACGTTGAAATGTTCCCGCTACACTGTCCCATTTTGCCCCATGCACCCCTTTCAACCTATCACCCCTTTCCCATTGCTTAGC